>JAFELO010000872.1:618830-640903 GCA_017140195.1 Eumaeus atala
TGAACTTTGAACACAGTAAAATTATTTCAGACTAAATTTTTTTACGCATAATATCTTCTTCTATGCACGAGAATTAGACAAAACAGTTACTTCTAATGAAACATTCATTTTAAACAGACATATGGAATTGAAAAAGGTAGTAGGTGATTTGAAAAATACTTCAAGACTGCCTTTTATGTTTCTTTTTTATGCAACATATGTAGTGTACACGTGTACAGACGTACATTAATTAGGTATGTAAAGCTGTATTTGTTTAACACTTTCACATGGACAAAAACACAATTGTGAAATATGTAATCAAGCTGTTCTTATTTCAACATGCGCGTCTGAGTCACTTGTGTCAACAACTTCGGATGTAAAAAATAATAATACGTCCAGCTTCTGACTCAGCCACGAGTCTACATCGAATTTATTCAGAATGTTTATCACTCGCCAATAACACTAATAATAAGCTGATGTTAACTTCATTGTCTGTCTCGTTGCTATTGTAGTCACTAGACTACCACTGTGTACTTTTAAAGATATCTGGATCAGATATGTGACCTAGAATAGAAACATTAGGCAAGGTGCTATGGTTATTAAGTCGGGAGAGTCATTGGGAATTTCCTGATCAAAAACTTCAAGAGTCCAATCTACACCTAAAATCCCATTAGAAAGGTAGATCAAAAGAATAGGTTACACGCAACCTTTTTTTACTCAAGGAATATTCAGTCATTGCAATATGTTATTGCTTTGTGTGCTGTGGATAGCCTGTTATGCTCCGCTCAAATTATGCTATAGGAATTATTGGTAAATGTAAATATTCCAATCCGTTTGCATAAACGCGACAAAGATGTCCAAAATTTAGAAGCAATTTAATTGTAATTCTCGACGGTTGACATCGAGGACACAAATTAGGACCAATTGCTGTCAGTAAAAGCCTGAATGATTTAATCGAGCATGTAATGCTGCAAGAATGGACCTCTATCATTTTGTGCATCTATAATAATAGTATAAAGAGGAAATATTTGCTTGTTTGTTTGTTTGCATTGCATTGGCCCGGAAAGTCCTGGACCAATTAAAAAAAATCTTTTATCCTCTATCCTACATTATCAGCGATGAACATAAGCTATATAACATTTTATATAACGTTTCGATCAATATGAAAAATGTGATCATGAAATTAATATCCTTATATAGCATCAGAAATTATTGACAACTAGCTGTCCTGACGGACGTTGTCCTGTCATAAATTTAATTTGTGCGTGAAATGATTACGAGGTCAAAATTGAAATTTATATTTTTGTAATTTTTTTTTGCCACATTTCGCGAAACATGCGTGCGAAGCCGGAACGGGCTGCAAGTAGAAAATAAAAATAAGGTCTCTTTTGAAATTAATAATATAAAAGTAAAATTTCGTTACACACGCTTGAATTGGGGAGTAAGCTGGTAAATGCTTAGAGCGTTAAGGCTCTCCTGCGACTGAAAAATTACACCACACTGTCGTGAGGTCTAATTTATCAGGTTCGCAAGGAAAGGAATTTAACATCTCCCACCCATATTTTTGGAAGGGGTGCATGCGTGGTGCATTACATTACATCCTCTTATGCAAAAGAATTGGGCCGGCACGACCTGGGTAGTACCTCTCGCTCATTTGATACCGGGGTAAAGTGACACCGTCGCTGTCGCGATTCGTGTGGTTTGTGAGTAGCCGATGTATTGGGGGGAGGGGGATGATAGGAGGGCAACGCATCTGCGTAACGATCACGTGAATGTCTATGGGCGTCGGTAGTCATCAAAAGGCTCGGATTGCTTGTTTGTCCCCTTATGCTATAAAAAAACACACACAGGGTGACACTACAAAACCACAGTGTATTCAGTGCTAGATTCTGATTTGGAATATGTAAAAATATTGGTAAGTAAATTGATATTATGCATGTGTAAAGCAATATTCTCGTTTACATAGGATCGTTAAGTACTACCGTGTCCTAAAATATGTTCGATCTTTTCAGCAGTGTACGCGAAACTAAAAAGAAAAACATATAAAAAGGACCCCTTTTTATATTTTTTCCATATTTTGGGTTACATTATCGAAGTAAGGGCCCGTATGAAAGTTTTTGAAAATATTCAATAGGCTATGTTCGTCAGGGATTCTAATTGTTAATTATTTTCCTCAAATCAATCTTGCAGTGTTAATTAGAAGTATAGATAGTATAGAGGTATAGGTACCCACCTAGTACTGTTATTGACAATGTTCTACGTAAGGCGTAGAATATTCGATCAGTCCAATACATACAAAACCTTTGGCTCATGAATCGGCGCGTTGCGTGAGATAATGGAAAGTAAAGTAGTGATACTATATAATTAGTTAAAGCAGCGGGACATAAAATATCTGTTAATACGCGAGAAGCGGCGAGTGAATTTGAAAGTAAAACATACTACCGATCGAATTGTTAACCAAGCTAGGTAATGTTTAATTTAACAGTTTTAACGTTCGGAATGATATGTTCAATCATAGAATTGAGCTCGATGAAATCACTAAGGGTCTACCCTTAGTGGTTGGAAATGTTTGTTCGAGATGCCCTGATCTAAGTGGAATTCAGTGAAAAAGTATTCACAGATTCGCTCGACGCATTGCAATTCAGAGAAACATAACAGCACACATACCAAGGAGTGTAGTGTGGTTGACTGCATCACGATCGCAAGGGGTGGACGACAGTGTAGGGGCGTTAAGTCCTAAACATGAGACGTAATGTTTAATCAGACGCATTCGAACTGGCTAAAAATTCTAAAACGTGTTAAGCTGTAAAGTGTTAGCTATGAACAACTTTGTGAGTTCAACGTAGATTTTTTTTACATTGTATAAGGGGGTATCGAGTATCCGGAGGCTCTTGGTGACTACCGATGCCGGACCATAGAGATATTATAGATGGACTAGAGAAGGCAGGCTTATGACTGGGACTGTCCGTTGATGAGGATAGGAAAATAGGATCTTAACAAAGAAGGGAGATGAGAATTATATTACTATCTTTTCTATCTGATCTCGCTTACACATTGTGCAAAGTGAAATTATATGAAATAATTGAGACAGATAGTAAGATGTAATTGCATTCTCTTTCCACTCAGACGGACGTATTTTAGTCTTTCTTCCACACTGTATCTATAATATCTCTATGCGCCGGACCCACTCAATTTTTATGTATGTGAGCTGTACTTTCATCTTTCCTCTGCAATGGCCACAAGTCCACAGCGGGAGGTGCCACTGGTGTTCAGCACCAATGCAGCATGCCTTGGAGAGATACCTCTTACAAAAACACATGAAATATATTGTCAAAAGTCTTGTGTATTCCGACAATGAAGATGTTGTTATATTAATGACGGAAAGAAATAATAATGAATTCTTCACACGTGTGATAGAGAAGGATAGAGCGAGAGAGCGTGTAGGTGGTATGATGAATGAATGGAAATTTTCATTTTAATTCAGAGGTACACATTTTTGTTGGCACACAAAGGTTGTCGCTCCATCTTAGTCTTTAATTAGCGTCATTAAAAAAGTTTTGCAATTTTCACAAGATCCCATCATGGCTTGGCAATGCGTCCAGCTTTTAAACCATGTTGGTATTAATCAATAGTACCGACACGGTCGGTGACAAACTGCTAAGCCTAGTTTGGTTATAATATGCCATTCTAGTTCTGGTCGCCATTTTGGCTTATTAGGTAAGTAAGTAATGTGTATTTTCATCTCGTAAAATTATTATTATCATTGGGACTTTTTAAGTGGTACTTAGGCACTTACTACTTTATTCAAGCGTGTGAGATTGAGTGTGAACTTCAATCGTCCAGCCTATATCCGACTAGGCTTAGGCTGGAACATCCAGTGGTTTGCCAATACCTGTCACAAAATCTATCTGTAAATAATGATTAGTAAAAGAAACGATACTGCTTTTATGTGAATATATATAATTCCACGGGAAAATGAGTATTTTTTTTCCTAAATTTCGTTTTCTCGGTCAGAATACTCAATTGTATTCATATATGGTATCAATATATGTAACAAAGTTATTGTTAAATTTATAAAATAAGAAAACCAAGGGAAAATATTTCATTCGATTTGGGCGATTTTGTGCAGTCACAACACAATGTCCTACCAATCGCAACTTCTGGTCTATATTTTGTACAAATTAAACTTAGTTCTGATCATTAACTCATGTTCAAGTATATTTAATAATTTCAAAACATTGTAAAAAGTCTTATTGCATTGTATTTGGGCTAAAATCTCGATTGGCAGCGAAAAAGGCGGAGTGAGATATTTTCTAATGTCCCTCCAGTGATATTTTTTAACCGCTAAAATATCTCGCAACTATTGACATAAGTAATATTTTTTAGCATCAGTTTCGTAAGTTAGTTTATAATGTATTTAATCATTGTATTAATAAAAATATAAATATACAGCTGGTCAAACATTAGTAATTTTGGAGTACGTCCCCCCGCACTTACTAGGGAATGGCCCAAATAAGTACTTAATTTAAATAAGTATAGCATATTTGTTTCGGTTTTAATATTTGTACATAAAAACGGGTATTTTCATGGTTTGATGAGACAATTCCGAAGTAACTTGCATCCCATTGTAGATGGAGCGAACGGACGGGCGCGGCTATTGAACCCGGGCACCGTAGGACTCCGCGAGTCCGAGCTAGTGCGCGCTGCGTCGCACGCCGTATCGCGCGTAGGGATGCGAGATTCTTCCAATATCGATAAATAATAAATATGTTATGGATCTTTCATAGTATATACACCTTTATACTATAGAAAAATCGGAGGTTTTTGGTGACTACCGAGGCCTATTGACATCCGCAAGGTTCTGAGGCGTTGCCCTTCTTCAGCCCATAGTCCTTATGTTGGACCATTTGAAATCGGCGAAGTTGCAAGAAACATGATTTCATAGCCATTACTTTACGAGTTTTGTGAGTGAGAAGCACCTTTATAGTCGTGGCTTTCCAAATTGGCCCAATTTGGCTAATCGAAAGATAAAAAATGACTTCCCGGCAATTTTCCCGATTCATGAAAGTTGGCAGAAGAAAAATCCATATATAATCCATATATAATTTATAATTGTATCATAGAAAAAACATATTTTGTATTTAAATTATATTTTTTTTTATTCGTTTCTTTCATTTTCAAGTGCATAAGATCGCAAATGTAGGTTTTTAAACTTTTGTATGGGCTTGTATCTTCCTTTGGTATAGAACCCCCGGCGTGCGAGGTCCAACACGCACTTTAGCAGTGTTTTCGGATATCGACATTTTACATTTAACTATATACGTACTTCAAACAAAATCAAATGGTTTGCGGAGTTAAGAACTATGTTAGATTGTCACTAATATATATGACGATTTTGATAAGTTAAGAACTTGAACATAACAGCGTTGTTTGCGATAAGTTTATTTTTATATTTTTAGAATAGAATCTGTAAGAGCTTTGATTTTATAAGATGTCTGTCATACTACTTCTTTTTGAAATTTTTATTTAAAATGCTATGCAGTTATCGGAAATATTATTATGTATAGACTGATTATGATCTGATCGAATTCATGGTGAGCCGCTGTCTGCAAGTGTAAGTAAATTTAAAAATGGTTGTGCATGAAAATTTTTCTTTTGTTTAATTTATTAGAAAACGCTAAGGTTACAACGGTCTGTATGACCGTTGTAACCTTAGCGTCTTGTATGCGGTCGAAAATTATCGATATATTTCGATGTATATCAAAATATATCGATAATTTATGATCGATATTATGATTTATCGAAAATACCGATATTTTAGCTTCGATATTATCGGTTTTTCGATATATCGTAAGAGCCCTAACCGCGCGCAGCACGCCCGCGCCGCGGTACTGTCTCACCCCACACTTCGTGCTCACGACTACACGCTCCCGCGGGCACTTTAAGCCTTTTGTCGATACAATAACAATGTTTATTTATGGTTATGACCCGTACTGATATAAGCTAATAGTAACGATTTATTCAATTCAAATATTGCAAAATAGACAGTCTATCTTTGGTACTTACACGTTTATTTCACTATATTGAATTGGTAATATTTTTAAGCACAGGCACTAGTTATTGTCTGAAACAATTTACAGTATGCTAGGGCTAGATTTAGGATACTAAAGCTAAAATTGTGTTTACCATGGCCGAAACTTCGAGCTTTTCGATAGGGAGAGAGAGAGAGAGAGAAAGTGAGAGAGAGATAATATAATAAAATAGAATAAAACTTTGTTTAGAAGACAATAGATAGCGCGTTAGAAACCTCCACTCCGACAAATGTAAGCTAAAGTCCTTTTTGAGTACACGCAGCCTCCTCAATTTTAAACAATACAATAGCCTCAGGGTCGCAAGGCGGAAGCAAGGTCGTCGACGAATGCGAAGACAATGAATTTGCTGCAGCCAATGAGTCGAGTGCTTTGCGTTGTATTTTCCTGGGACGATGCAGTTGATTTATCGCTGATCACGTTACAATCACCATGGTTCAAGCCTTGTGGCGGCAGTGGGGCTTAGTAGAGTGGGGTGAACCCAGGCGAAGCCAATTGAACTGAGGGGGATCTTTGGACCCCTCCTATAAGAAGAGAGGGTTACAGAGCAGGAGGAGGTAGAGCTCTTGGTACTCCTCATATAAGAAGAGGCGCTTTTGCGCACAGGGAAAGGGGCGAGGGTAGGAACGTCACCCCATTCCACTGTCCCAAAGTTGGTGGGGTTGTCCTGTAGTGCGGGACAACGGCACGGCACTGATGGCGCTGGCGCTGGTTTTTGTTGGTTAGAATAATAATATGTAATAATAATAATATCTGTGGACTTATCACACCACGTTAGCCCAGCCCTGTGCTAAGTACCACAAGGACTTACGTTATAGGTACTAGACAACGGACACATATTTAATATTGTTATACATTTAAGAAATGTTATATACATTTAAGACTTTTAATATAAATACATATAATACATATGTTAACATCCATGACCTAGGCGGGATTCGAAACCGCGACCTCTAGCTTAACACACGGGTTCAACGCCACTTCAGCAACTGAGCTAGGCAGCCATTATCACGTGCCGTAGGCCCCACACAATACTGGTCCCCACCCAGGGCCGTACGTAAGGAAGGTACGCCAGGGAGGGTAAATACGTCAAAAAAAAGGTACAACCATTATTGGTGTTATCTCCAAACATAAGGTGCGATTAGCGAGACATCGTTAAGAGATATTTTTATTATTCATCGCACAGAGGGCATTCATATTTTAACTAGAAACACAAGCAATGGCGCTTCCATTATACCTATCTGGGAACAATGAGTAGCAGTGGAATTAAAGACAATACGTAGAGATAAAATAACATTTTCATTATTTGCTTTTAAAACATCATACCCTCTGGGCGTAAACGATTGGTACAACAAGGCAATGAAGATCAAATGAATAACCCACAGTAAAATCTACGCCCCACGTGTAACTACTAACTGCACACTAGTAGGTAGGAGTACGAGTCGACATTCGTTCTTCACTCTGTTACAGTAATAGAAAACAAACACAAGCGCTTTCCCACACCTGAGAAAAATTTTAATGCCATCACATTCATCCAGCCCCTACTACTAAGTATATCGAAAGTATCACAAGATCGATTGTGATACTTTCGATATAAGACTTACGACAATATCGAATTCTTTATGCATAATGAATGACAATACATACCAGCTGTGATGTAAGAATTATTAACGGATGCTACATCTTACATTTTAACAAGTAATAGGTAGTAAAGAGAAATGGTTATGTTAATATTTTGTGAAAGTAAGACCTGAGGAATCATTAATAGTCTGCGTATACAGTTTTCACGATCTAAATTCTAAACATTATCTAAGCAGTAGAGTGACTGCCAACCTCTCTAGAGTAAGCGTGTAACTGGTCATCTTGGATGATTCAGCAAATTTTTATGCCAATTTCGGCACTCTCAAACCGACACGACTTAGGGTTTTCAAGACCTCCTATTTTGGCCGGCAACGCGTATGCCAAGCCTTGGGTTTTGCTGATGTCTATGGGCGGCGGTAATCATTTACTACCTATCATACTATTTTAAAAAAATAATACGTACTTGAAATTCTTAAATTATAGTAAACTATGCTTTGAGAATGAGGGGACAATAGTTATTTGCCTATATCAATTTTTTTCCTTTACTGAACAGTGTTTATCAATTATTGGAGTTAGTTTAAAAATGCTAACAGCTTCAGCCGTCGTGAATAATTTTATTGACCACGGCTGAAGCTGTTAGCATCCTTAAAATAAGACAAGCATTTACAAACTAGCAAATCGTTACTTTGATGTAGCAGTAGTGCAAATTATGTCTTGTACGTGTTGTAGCCGTTTTGTACAAGTCGCCGTATAACGTTACGGCTAGTCAATTTTGAAAACAGGACCGTTTAGTTTTGGGGCGGACTAACAATTAGGCGGATAGTCATTGCGAGACGTGCTTCAATATGGCTGCTAACGTTTAGCCTAATGAAATTCTACATTTTAGGCAGTGATAGTGACCGATACAAGGCGTAGTGCAGGTAAAAAAAAACAACCTTTCCACAAGGGCTCAGTCGGGAGCTACGCTCCCGCCTAAACCTTCGTACATCTCTGGACATCGTTTTTTATTCCTCTGTTTTCTACAATTGACGCCATTGTTGTTGTCATGTCAAGCAACGCCGCGAGTGTTAAAGTTAGGAACTAAAACGTGTCAAAAAGGTGTGAACTCTTTCTGGCACAACTCCACTCAGCCGTATTCAAGCCGTAGTCAATCGTTCGCCCGCTACAAAATAAAATGGCCCTGTTTTTGAAAATGGCTAGCCGTAATGCAATACGGCGATTTAGACAATCTGACTGCGACATACATACCGTAACCGTTACTTATGTTGCCTCGTGGGCGTCTAAAAAGGAAGCAGTCACATCCTGAGCAACGGCCGCGGACCGCTTGCTACCCATTTAATTATTGTAGTAATAAGCGCTTCATGGATAGAATTTAGTAATTTATCTTATTTTTTAACAAGATCTCGTTCAAGTATTAACAGTTCATTACTGGCTTTAATGTTTAGACAGCCTCTCAATTCGCTGTAATTGAAAGAAAGGGAAATGTTACCTAATTCAAAGGCAGCTTCAGAATGTATTTGCAATTTCGAGTAAGAATGACGTCATATTTGTTTTTTTTATGCTTTTATTATTAAGGTTTTGGCTCGTATGAATCGAGAATAAACCTGATTATATGGTTGTACCTAGTCCTGTAATAAATATTGTAACAAAGAACAAAAAATTATTGCAATTAAAATTTATTATTAACAGTATGTTAGATTAATACTAAAACAATTAAAAATATAAAAAGCTCATTTGGAGTGGTGTCCGCGAGCTGCAATACAGTCCTTTAAACGTTGAGGTCAGTTATCAGTAGAACTACGCAGTCTTTCTATAGGGAATTCTTCACTGCAAATCGTACGGATCGGATGGTTTAGAGGCTCCAAATTTTCATGGCGTTTAGAGCAAGCTGTACTATCTAAAACTTACAATAAATCATAATGTAGCGGCTTAAGGTCGGGACTAGATGAAACCGAAACATTCATTTTAACCAAGATTGCGTGGATCGTGCTTTGTGTTCTGATCCCGAGTTTTGCTGGAAGGATTATACTTGCTTATTGAACTTGGTGTTATTAAGGGGCTTAACTACCATTCTCAAGAATGGTACCTATTTTGACACACTTGGGCCGATGTCTTGATACCTTTTTCACAAAAATATGGTTCAGTCACTACTTCATGACATGATTTCCTTGAATTTTTTCCCATACTGCTTTTACAATTACAAACAATAGAGGAAGTCTTATTGTACCTACTAATAGCCCGGTACACAAACATTTCACTAATACCAAGTGCATGGAGAGTGTAAAAAGACTATTTCACTCCATACCTACTTTATTTTAATAATCCATTTTAATATCGCAAAATATTGTACAATGTATTCGCGCCAAAATTCAATGAACAGTCGTATAAAAATGACAGATACCAAATTCAAATGTAATATTATTTTAATTGTAACAGTTTTTATACAGCATACAAGTACAATGTGTAATTTAAAAGAAAAAGGTTACGTCTGTTTTGAATTCTTCACTATTGCAAACTACAGTTTGCAGCACCTAAGTGCAGTGTAAAGAAACGGAACCGAAACTAAGCTTCAAAGGAGAGCGAAAAATTGTTTCCTACACCGTTTTATTATTCATATGAACTAAGTACACTGGCCTTCATTTAATTTCATTCAACAATAACAAAAAAGGTTATGGTCGGGTGATTGACACTTTGCCCCTATATAACATATTAATTGTCGTTATATTATGGATCAAAGTATAAGGCTGATTTTAGTCTCACGCCGACGGCACGCGCACCGTCAGCGCTGATGGCCGAGATATATGAACTTTTAGGAAGCACTTTCTGGTGACGCGTTGCTATCAGCGCGCACGTGCGCGCATATATCTCGGCCATCAGCGCTGACGGTGCGCGTGCCGTCGGCGTGAGCCTAAAGCCAGCCTAGATAGATATTACCTTTTTTATTTATCATGTCAATCTATACATATAATATATCAGTAAATGTAGTCTGTCCATTAAATATTTTTCAAAAAAGACAGTAATAGCATGATGACACAGAGAAACACACAAACAAAAATTGTTTGTGTGTTTCTCTGTCGCAAGTTTGCGGTAGCCCAACGGGCTATTGAAAGTGCTATGTTGTGTGCTTCTCTGTCCGACAGAATTCGTAACGAAGTCATAAGGCAGGGAACTAAGGTATCCGATATCCCGTGACAAATAGGCTCGCTGAAGTGGCAATGGGCAGTTCACACACTCAGAAGAACAGATGTCAGATGGGCTAATAAGGTTCTGGGGTGGAAAACGAAGTGTTGGTCGACCGTTCACCAGGTGGGAAGACGATCTCCGAGCAGTAGCCAGCCCGGGATGAATGCGAGTAGCAGGAGATCGGTCGTCTTGGCGTTCATTGAGAGAGGCCTATGTCCAGCAGGGGACTGATAACGGCTGATAATAACGATCATGATGATGATGTTTTATACACGCTAATCTCCGGAACTAATGGACGGATTTGAACAAAGCGTGAATATATGTTAGATACAGGGTATTAGTATTTTGTTTTGAAAACTGGGATATTTGATGTAGATTTTATATTATACTGATGGTCAGTATAATATAAAATATTATACCACGCCTTTACCTTTTTCATTATTCATTGTTGAATCTCCATTAAATGAAATCGCATGTTGTGAGGCAAGTGTTGTCTGTCGATGAACTGGGTTAACAGCGCTCGGCGAGGACGACATTTATGGCCTTCGTGTTTATTTGATATTTCATCTTCGTGTTTTCAGTCACATTGCAAACTGTTTGACAAAATTATTACTTGAATGTCATATTCGTTAAAATTATTACTTGAATGTCATATTCGTTAAACTTATACGTACATATGAATACAGTACATAATTAGTTTCTCTGTAATTCTGCATACCTACAGTCCAGTCGGTCATGTATATGAAATGATAATACAGAGTTTTCTCACGGTTTTCTTCAATAATGTATAACAGGATCTAAATACAAAAAAATATGATTAAAATAACAACATTCCCACACCAAATAAATTTTAAATACTACATATATTTAAAATGTCATTAATACATGTATAATGAAGTATTAACCTGAAAATTGAGTACGGAAAATATATTATACTAACAGTCCGTCCCGGTTGTGCACGGATATTTCACGATTCATGGGTATGATGATCCAATGTCATCGCAATGAGATCTTAAATAGAACAACGTCTGTCGGGACGGCTAGTTGTTAATAATTTCTGCAGGATTTACTTTGATGATTTTTTCACAAGTTTGGTGACATTATCGAAGTTTCGTGTCGATCATATAGTCGTTTCAGAACATGTTATAAATCCTATGTTCATCACAGATAATGTATATTGTTTAACTTAATTGTTGTGTTGAAGAAGTTGCAAAATCAAGAATAACCTAGAATAGTTGAGGGTGGCGTGTGCTCTCGCGGGTAGCGTCCCTTGGGAGGTTAATGCGAAAAGACTGTTAAAGATTTTTTGGTAAAGAGAATCTGCTCGCGAAGATGGTGGCCTTTGTACGGCAGAGATGAAAGAAGGTGGAGAACATCGGCGCAGGATACAGCGATGATGATGGGCTGAGAGACTAGACGAGCCTCGCGTGAGCTTGGAGCTCCTAACAGCCTTACGGCCAGTCCGTCGGAAGTGAGCGGAGCGCACTAATGGCGCTTTGACTTTCCGTCTCACATAGATGCACATGGCCACGGATGCTTTTGTGGTTTTCTATTTGAGGTGATTGGACCAGAGGTAACACCAGCGTGTCACAATTGTCATGAGTTGCGAGATACCACTCATCACATAGCGGCAGTTTGTCCCACGTGACATAGTCAGCGTGGGACGTTGATGGAAGTAGTAGGGTGCGATCTCTCGCTTCCGTTGCTCATAACATCTATGCTCGGTAGTGAGGAGGAATGGTGCGGGAGAGAGGTGGAGGCGTTGCGCACTTCGGGGAGCCAGAGACGGAGGCGAACAGCTGCAGGTAATACCCCGTTAAGTTTCAGTCGTATTCAGCCTATTGCTACTGGTCGGATAACCTCCTCGCGTCCCTGGGCAACGGAGGACGGTTGACCCTTACACTTTCCGTTTGGGAAAGTAGTGGATTCAATTGTTCAATAGTCAATGATACCACCCCTATCACAGGCCTTAGCCCCTGGTGACTGGGTGAGAGTCCAGTTAAAAGGGCGCTCTGTTTTCCTGTTGGCACCAGATTTGGATTCAACAAATGGGCATGGATCGTTATCGAGGTCTGAGACATCCTCGGTAGTGATTCCTTTAAAGAATGCATCAGAGACGGAACGAGAAACGAAATTGGAGCATGTAATTGTTGATTACGGTGATCACATGGAACTGCTGCAGAAATGGTGTATGATGGAGTTAGAAGGCGGTAAAGGCGGCATCTCGATAGTGAGGTAGCCGGATACGGAGACGGATCCAGTTACAAAGCCGCGATTGCATGTGGCAAAAAAGAGGAAGGACACGTGGATCCATGATTGGTGTGAATGCGGTCTGAAAAGCCCTTAAAAGAAGAATAGAAGAAGCGAAAAAGCAGGAAGACCTTCGATAAAAGCTAGAGATAAGCTCAAAGGGGACGGGTTCCTCGAAGACGGATGTCCCATGGGACGTGTTCGCTGTGGGAGCCGGGGCCTACCGGCGAGACTACGAAGAGGCAAAGACCATAACAGCGTCACCTCGTACTTAGAGTGGCCTGCCTGATGAGGTTATCTAAAGGCTAGAGAATAGCATTGCCAAACTGAATGGAAGCTTTGACAGTCTGGAGACACGAGATCCTCAGCGGGCGGGCGATAAGAGTGAAATCACAATCAAGACGAAGGCGGCCTTTGCAGCCCAAATCGGAGTGAGCCAGTCCATTCCTGTTTCACAGAAGGGTACGGGCTCGAAGTTACGTCCAACGACACGCTCGGTGATACGAACAGTGGCGCAGCTTGTGGTTGAATTAACTACGCAGCAGCGAAGCATTTAGCATTGCAGACGGCAACACAATCAACGGTGCAATCAGTGACAAGTATAACGAATCACTCTGGCCCAATTTTGGAATCTGAAAAGGCGCTCCCAGCACGACGGCCTAAAGGAAAAGGACAGGGAAGTAAGACGAAGATTCTCAAAGAAGACTGAAGAAAATTTGAATGCTGCAGCGTCGGAGTAGTCGTGTATGTCACCCAATATCCGTGGGAAAATTAGTCTTTCCTGTCTGGCCTGTCGTCGAGGTGATCCAGTCGTTAACAGATCCGGATCATTTACCTGAGGCGGCTGAGGGCTTCCGTAAGGTTTTAGTGGGTTCTCCTATCAAAAGGAGTTCAGAATTCCCACACTGGTCGGCAAGCTACTAAGGGTGTGCTCAAGCGATACAAAAACTTACCTCACGTTTAAAAAATCTAATTACAGCAAAGAAGTGGCCGTGTGACACGACCTATAAACACGCCGCGTCTTTCGCCTTTTATAACAGTTTCTTTATAGCTCTGCGCCGCGGTCTTGGCGGGATTGTGAAATTGAGCAGTTTATCGGTTATTAGATGAGAATATCTATTTAATTTTTATGATATCAATATCATAAAATTATAGAACTTTATGATTGAATGGTTTGGGTATCTGATGGCACTGGGGCGACGAAGGATATAGAATAAGGGTTTTTTTAATTAAATGAATCGGTAATCGGTAAAAGCTACACATTTTTAAAAGTGAATAAATGTTTCGTTTTTTTATTTTCTTTAAAGTGAACAAGTGTTCATAATTATTGCTGTTTTTTAAATATTGCTTTTATTAAATTTGTGTTATTCTAGTGTCAGATTTTACGTTTAAAACGCTGTTTGGAAAGAACAGTATTGTTGGTGTTACACTAATTGATATGTGACAATTTTTTTATCTTTAAATAATGGGTCTCCTCTTGTTTAAACCTGGAGCTAACCCAATCTGTACAAATCCAGCTCTAGGCTTATGCATGTTGAAACACCTAACACGTGTTAGCACATATGTTTATTTTATTTCACTTATTTTTAATAGTAAATGAGGACACACGAAAAATCAAAGCCTTATTACGACTACCCACGCCCACACACATCCGCATTATTGTTATCATGCAGGTGCGTTGCTCTCCTTTTCTCCTCCCTTCCAATAGGCAACCGGCTACTCGTAAACAGCACGACACGCGACAGCATGTGTGTCACTTTACGGTCGTGTCATGTGGGCGAGAGGTCTTTCCGGCCCAATTTTCCTCCTACTAAAGTACTATTTAGTTTGAGTGATGATACGCTAGTCTGTTCCTCCCCTCTGCCCCCACCTTCCCTTCACCTCTCGGAGTTCACCTGCAAGTGCCGCCGCGGCTCCGCCACGGTCACTGATCACTCTGGCCTCTCGTATAATATTTACAACGTATTTTCACTCCAATATCTATTCACAAACTCTCTGGATGGACAGACAGAAGACCATATGTCTGTCCATTCAGAGAACTCCACCTTCATTGAATAATTCTATTATTCTATAAACAATCTTTTGGTATTTTGTATGAGCAGTTATAGTCTAACTTATTCAGACGTCCTGAGACTCTGAATAAGTTAAACTATAAGATGATATACGGCGTATATGATGAAGTATGATAGAATTTTTACTGTATACAAGATCAAACGGGATATCGGAGCCGTTAAGACTGCCAACGTCCATTGTCATCCATGCACACTTATGCATGTGCATGCAGTGTGCATATAGATGTCTTAAGTTTACGCGAATGTTAGACATTACAATAAAACTACTTTTACGGATTTTATCGCGGTTTATTAAATTATTTATGTAGCCCGACGTTTCATAGTCATTTGAGTCCACCCGTGACCATGGTTGCTGTAAAGCTTATGAAACGTCGAGCTACAAAAATAATTTAATAAACCGCGATAAAATCCGTAAAAGTAGTTTTATTGTAATGCAGTGTGCATGTTGACAGCCCGATTCGGTTGCTACGCAGCAGGCATCTACTGGGTAAACTCTACACATGTTAATAGATCAACTTAGAACATGTTTTTCGAATTCGTGTTAAAAAGAATATCATTTCCATTATATAACTGATCTAAAAGTTGCTAAATTCTCAGAACTTAAGGTCCTAAACAAATAGAATAATCCTAGGATTATTTGTAAGGCTTGTTAATCCCTGACACTGTTTTGCTTATGTTTATTAAAACAAAAAAATTGAAATTATCTACATAAGCAAAACCAATAATGTATTTCGTATATCAATTTTAAAAGATTTTATGTTTATAGCCCTTTTGTTGGCATTGATAAGTATAGAAGACAACCCATTGGGGCAATGGTAACGCAAGCTGATATACATACCGCGGTACACCAGAGGTCGCGGGTTCGATCCCGCCTAGGATGTTTGTCTATACATTATATGTATTTCTATAAAAGAAAATCTTAAATATATACAATTTTTTAAATTTATAAAAAGAATTAAATATATTTCCGTTGTCTAGTATCTACCTGGAGCACAATTACTTAAGGTAAGCCAACGTGGTAAGGTAGGTGGTAAAAATATTATTGTCAGCTACTTTTGCATTTTGAAGGTAGGAATCAGAATTTGCCTCGGGCATAATCGTTAATTTGTTCAGTCCTTGCAACTCCTAACTTCAAATAGCACTGAAGTTAGATTTACAAGTCCTTGAATTTATTTCAATTTCTAAAACGTTAATATAATTTATTTCTACAAATAACATCACCATCATGTGGACGATGTCCACAACTGGACATAGGTCTCCTCAATACAGCGCCATCGCGGTCACGAGCCACTTGCATCCAGCAGCTCCCCATCACCTTAACCATATCGTCAGTCCACCGAGGCCGTCCAACACTCCGTCTTCCGGTGCGCGGCCGCCACCCGAGAACCGTTCTAGTTTTTATCGGTGGTGCGTTATCTGTTCTGCGAGCAATGTGGCTTGCTGATTCTAATAATATCGCAATGGGGATATACATAGATATATTATAGGAGCTTAAAGTAAAAATTGAGTACTTAAGGTACCCGATTTTACGACACGTATTTACAGAGTTTCTAGGTAGTTATGAATGGTAAAGATCGTAATTAAAGTGCTATTATAAAGGACATTAACGAGATACTGCGACAAACAAGGTCGCATCGCCCCTTAGGTTCGTCATTGTTTTATAAATGTTAGTGATGTTGTGTGAATATTATTATAATTAATTTAATTATAATAATGAGGATGTGTTTTTGCCAATGTGTAAGGTACCTTCCAGAATCATAAAAAAATAGATAATTATGGAACATTCACATTTTTACTAGTAGTTACTATAGGAATTGGCATATTTTAGATACAAATAAATAAACGTTTTTTTTATTTCTATGTTTTATATGTAAACGAAGTGTAGACACTTCCTTTAATGAGAAATTAAGTATCACGCAAAATATCCTGCAATAAAAGTATAATATAACTCGAATATAATATAAAGACGATATAAAAAAAGAAGAAAAGCAGAATATAAGCACTAAACAAATTCCTGGCAGTTCAGGTAGTGATATGGGAAATGAACGAAGTACACATGAAAGAAAACTCGAGGATATTACAAAGGGAAATAAAGAAAATACCATTATTGAATATAAAAAATTTTTTATGAACATTTGATACTTGATAATTTTTATATTAAACTAAGTAATTTAGATCATCAGAGAAAATCGATTATTGATCGATTAATATGCAAATATAACTCAGTTTTCGCAAAAGACAAATAAGATATAGGTACGGTAAAAGGTTATGGAAACTCTTACTACTAGAAAATAATTCGATAGAGGAATCATATAGCCCTTTTGCAGCTTCAATAACACTAGCGTTTAAAAAAGAAGAAGGAAGGAGATCACTGCTCTGTTATAGATTTTCGTGAATTAAATAAAATTGTAGTCCCTCAATCGCAACCCTTTCCACTAATCGAGGATTTAATGGTTAAAACAAGGAGATGTATTTTTTTAAACTTTCGATGTAAAACACGGCGTGGTGGTGCATACCTTTTAAAATTGAGGATACACAAAAAACTGCATTTGTTACTTACAGGACGCACAATTTCAATGGACGTGTCTGCCTTTTGGCTTAAAAACCTCGCCTGCTATCTATCAGAGAATTATAAGGAAGCATAAACTGTCAAATTTTACTGTAGTTACATTGACGATATTGTGGTATTTTCTAAAATTTTCGAAAAACCTATAGAGCTAAGTATATCTAAAATTTTCGAAAAAATGGGATTTTAAATTGAAATTCTCAAAATATAACTTTGCATAGGACTCGGTAAAATGTCTAGGGCCCACAATATAAAACAATACTGTTACTCCACTCAAAGATAATTTGATTGCCATAAAATAATTTCCAATACCAGAAACACTAAAAAACACCCGAAAATTTGTAGGATACATTTTAAATTGAACAAAGGACCCTAAAGCTATGGGGTGATGATTTGTAAGCTCTAAGCGATTTCAAAAATATTTATCCAACCTTTCACCCATCCGACTGTAACTCTTCATGCATATGTAACATTTAATTCCATTTTTATTGCTTCTACCTGCAGGGCTTAACTTTGTAATAAGGTGTTACATTGTGCTTCAAATAATATATGCCTCCATTCATATTCAGAAAATATATTCAATGTGGTCTACCTTGGAGATCTTGCTCATTTATTATTTAAATTAAATTACTTTATGTAGGCATAATGGAAGCATTCCCGCTGTTCCTTGATTATTCGTAATCGATATGTAAGTTAAGCAACGATATGCTAGGACGAGATCCTGATGGGTGGACGTATTATAGTAATACATCTTGAACAAAATTAGTACATTGCAGGGTTGCAACGCAACGTATAAATCAAAAGAGGAAATATATAACGTTGTTTACGTAACTTCTTGTATATAAAGATCTCCTGTCACAATGTTATTTACTTTACGCCTCCGAAACGGATTTACCAAGTTTTACTTTATTTGCATATTCAGTAGGCCTGAGGTTCGGTTACTATCTATTTTTCATACCCATAAGTAACTACGGTCCGAAATATTCCATATTATGGTCCGTATTTACCCGGGTGTAACCGCGGGGCGCAGCTAGTAAGCATATAACATGTATGTCATATATTTTGGTACCTATGTTGTTTATTTTATCTCTCTGAGGCAGCACTTTGTACAGCACTTCTTTTGGTATTTTTTTACCTAGATTTTGGCCTATACGTACACCCACCTGTTGTACAAAGTACAATTAACTCCCTAGTGTTCAATAAAGTACCAAACCAAGACTTGTCGTAGGGCTAGGCTGTCACACAACTCGTGCACACACAACATACACACACGCACTCATGCACGTACTCATTCAAGCACGCACGCACTCACGCACGCAGGCAGGCAAGCATGCAAGCACGTAAGCACGCACATACACACATACATACACATACACACATACGCAGCACATACACACAAATACACATACATACACACATACACAAACATACACACACATACACTTACACACACATACAAACACACGCATACACTCATATACACACATACACACACATACACACACACATACACACACACGCACGCGTACACGCACACGCGCACACATACACACATACACATTAGTTAGTATACACATTAAGGTAAAATAAAAAAAAAAAACTTTTTTATGTTTGGAAATGGCTCAGATTGTAACATTTTCTATGACGGAGCTGAATCCTCACACAAATATTAAATGTGCTCAAAAGAAGGTTCAGGCCACAGCTTATAGAGTATGTATCTTTTGTGAAAGAAAATAAAGATTTATTTATTTATTTATTCGTAGTATATGGAGTAATTGAGCACTTTTTTATTGTCCTCCTTTCCTCCTTTTGGGTGTCTAGTGTTATTATTTTATTTTTAATGTATTCCTTAACTACCGACCTTAACCAAATCTGATGTTTTAAAAAATAATTCTGTCAGTAGAAAAAAAGAACGAAAAAGACCAAGAGCGCATCTCCTTAAGCTATAAATAGTAAGATTCTGTGGCGAGATCCTTTGGAGGACGACGTGCGACGATCCGAGGAATAAGTTACGCATGAAAATTTAATACTTAATCCTCCTATTTATTACGTTTTTAACTTACGATTACTTTTTAAACAATTATGTACACATAGCGGCAACCTCGGCAATATAATCTGAATCTTGTCAACAATACCGTGTTCTTTTGTATTATTCATGTACAGGTTGTATGTAAAAGCGAAAAAATGTAAAGCACGCTTGAAACTTATCACGAAACCTTAGAAGCTATGAGTGTTTGGAGTTTAAAATTTTGCATGGAGTTGTTCTTTTCAGGAGTAGGGTGCTCATTAAGACGGTATTTAACATCATTTTCACTAAATTATATTTCCATCTCGAAACTCATTTTCCTCGTTTTCGTAACGCCCTGCAAACTGCTACGGTACGTGAACTGTAGGTACATGGGGGAGGCCCGTGTCCAGCAGTGGCCGTCGTCTGACTGATGATGATGATGATGATGTGGGTACAGAAGTTGGAACATGACCACAATGTATTTGTACATCCTGCTAATACGACCGTCGTCCGATGTCTCGCTCAGATAACTCGCTTGCCTAAACTAAAAGCTAATAAATGAATACTATTAATATCGTTAAGGTCAACATCTGGCTTTTAATATGCGTCATACTTTAAAATGACAGTATATCGCATTAGCTAACTTGCAGTGAGTTGTAATAACAACAACTCACCTTCACGCCAGTTCCCCAATGCCCAGGCAGACAAAACAGGACGCCACATCTCACCATCACATACCCGCCTTGGCTCCTCCACATTCAGAGTGTAGCGACGATAACTAATGCCATCAGCTAGTTAATTGGGCACATTCAGAGTGTAGCGACGATAACTAATGCCATCAGCTAGTTAATTGGACACATTCAGAGTGTAGCGACGATAACTAATGCCATCAGCTAGTTAATTGGACACATTAAAAATAATTATAAAATAACTACGTACCTTGCAACAACTGAACTTTCAAAAATTTGCTACAACGGGTAAGCCAAGAAGTTTTTTTTATAGTATAGTGGGGCAAACGAGCAGTCGGTGCCTTTTACGACTGCCGACGTCCATGACCATCCGCATAATTACTATGCCGATGCGATGCCCTCCTTTCCTCCTGCAATTGTTTGTGTTTATATGAGCGTTGGTAGTCATAAATTACCTTGTATTATAAAAAAGCGTGGTTTAGCGTTATGCTGGTGTTACGTTATATTGTTCGATCGCTGTTTCGCACGATTTCAATCTGGTTTCTCACGGCATAAAGTCCAGAAAATTTTTAAACTACTGCTTAAACTGTCAAAGTTGTGGGTCGAATTTGTGGTTATAATTGAAAATTGTATTAGGCTTGGAGCCTATCTATATAGAATCGTACCTTGTTCGTGCTTTCCATGATGCTTAAATTTGGGATTTCCTATGCGGAAAAATCGGACTAGGTAATTGTTCTTGTAATGGCGACCTTTGTTTCGTGGTAATAACATGTTAACTAATATGTAAGTTGTGCCCATCACAATAAAGCATTACAGAGGCATAAAGTGTTGATATTAAATATTAATTTAAGTAAGCATTACTAACGATGTAAAAATGTATATCATTATACAAATGTAATTAACTAATATTAACTACAGAAAAAACTACGTCTGATAAAACGTAAGTTCATTAAAAATAAATGCCAGTTAATCTTGGTCGGCAAAAAGTTCACTTGAAATATACATTAATAGCGAGTTAGGTTACGTTATACATGGTTCCTTTTTCTTTTTTTTAAATTTTATAGAATAAGGGGCAAACGAGAAATCGGAGCCATTTTACGACTACCGACGCCCATGAACATCCACATAATGACTATGCCGATGCGTTGCCCTCCTTATCCCCTCCCTCCAAATGGGCCACCGGCTACTCACAAAAGGCACGAAACGCGACACTGAATATGTCACTTTACGTCGGTATTATATGAACGAGAGGTACTTCCCCGGTCGTTCCGGCCCAATTCCGTTGCATAGAAGGATGGAGCATGGCACTACCTCTTCCTTTGTTTCTCATATAATCTGTACTTTTTTATGTTTTGCGTTATGCCTCTATAGTTTGTTTTTAAAGTGGTGACGAAAACGCATTGATTTTTACCAAGTAGTTTCTGTGAACCAAAACGAAAATAAATTTCAAATATTATGTTTCAATCACACATGTGCGTTCCGGTTGACTATTTGCGGATTGTTGGCTACTGTCGGCCACTTTATTCCTTAGACCATCTGTTTTATATACGATGTTCGGCAACCCTTTGTTGTTGATAGGTCAGTAAAACCAGACAATGCGACAAATAGCTCGTATCTAGCATTATTTTTGTTTGTGTACAGCACCCTACACACCTC
>JAFELO010000872.1:641250-661507 GCA_017140195.1 Eumaeus atala
GTGGTTTGCACCTGTAATATATGACTAGGTAGTAAGACGTCATTCCTAAGTTAACTTTAATAATATTCGTTACATATTATTGTAATGATTGCTTCGTGATATAGTGGTAATTGAGCATGTTCAACCTTAGTCACGAGTGCTCGGGTTTGGGTGGGAGTAGGGTGTAATTCACATTTTTTCAATTTCTAATAAAACTCCCGAGGTACATTTGTGTATTTTATTTTTGTGCTGTAGGCGAAATTCGTCTAGGAGGAGTTTATTGACATGAAAGTAAATTCTTTTGTTGACGCGGGAAAACGCATTTACGCGGTTTCACCGGCTCTGTCCAGTGGTGTGTTGGACTCGCGGCACATGATAGTGCTGAATACTCACAAAAACAACCGCGAGTGTCATCAGTGCCGCCCTTGGTGAGGTGCCCCGGAACAACAATCATCAGGGACGGCTAGTCAGGCCCCTAAGGGACCAACTCCAGCTCCACAGATGGGATTGCCCGGCACTACAGGACAACCCCACCGATTTTGGGACTGTGCAATGGGATGAGATTCCCATCCTCAGTCCTTGCCCCGTGCGCAAAAGCGCCACCTCCTGTTGCTCTTAGGTCCCCTCTTCTTAAAAGAGGGGTACTGAGAGCGATAACTCCTCCTGATCTTTAAGCACCCTCTTCTTATAAGATGGTTCAATTGGCTTCGCCTGGGTTCTCCCCAGGCTACTAAGCCCCACCGCCACGACAATTCTTGAACCATAGTGGGGACATGAAGGTAACCTATCAGTAATCAGAATTTTACAGGGTGATAAAAATGATTACCTACGTATGTAAATACAAAAGTATTATACAGCTATTATGAAATAGCTATTATGAATGTATATGGTTAATACTGCATAACCTTGAACTGGCTTCATCCGATGTGTGTGTGTAACTCGCTACAAACCAAATACACACTAAAACCCCGCAAGTGCCATCGTCCTGAGGACCTGTAATATAAAAGGTCTACTTATGAATTGTAAAAGTGTTTGGTAATGCTTAATGTATTAGCAAACATTTTGCGTATCAAATTTACAGAGCCATTAATTTCGGCGTAAGCGTAGCATCTGTTCAAATACAGATCATTGAACTACTTCAAAGTCCGCATTTGACTTAAACTGGTAACCTCGTTTATTCTCATTGTTGTCCGCAACTCACAGGTTATTTTGTAGATCGTTTTAATATATTTACGTATTGTTTGCTTTTAGGTCTGGCTCAGTAGGAATTTAATGTCTACGTTTGTTAGCGCATACAGTCAGATCCAAATGACTTCTAAGTAGGAGCAAATTATACTTCTACATTTATGTGTTATTGGAAATGGGTTCACACCAGTTCTGATATAATGATAATAATAAGCAGCAATTATGATACAGAACATGTGTGTATCTTTTTTATACGTGGTATTAATTAGGTAAGTATATTAAAATTAAATTCGTTCTACCGTAAGCACATACCGCTACGATTTAATAAATTACGCATTTCCGAATTGTTTAGTTAAATTGGTTGTGAATTTTTAAGTGTGTTCTTCTATTGTTAACTGAAGTAGTGCTAAGCGACAGGCACATGAAATAGCGGTCGAGGTCCTTCACCCACTCGCCTCAATACGTTACCGAACTGCGATATGTGTTTGACAATGTACGTGACCATTACGTAATCTATATTGTGTTCTATATTGTAGGTTTTGAAAATATTGGAAACCTTGTTTCATGCCCCTCCTCTATATATGCTCATTGTAGACCTAATTATCAATCTATTTATGCAGATTTTTTAATCGTTTATAAAACTGCACTCGGCGGTTAGACTCGCTTAAAATCAAGTCAATTTAGATAAAACCGGTATGTACTATACTTATGTATGTAAGTCAATAAACTTAAACGTTCCCCAAAAATTGCACTATGAAGATTTCTTGAGATATGTTATAAATATTAATGAAATAATTAAACTATTTAAAAATAGGAAACCCTTCAAGGACAATACATTGTACAGTTCTGTTATAAATCAATGTACCTCGCGTTAAAGAACCTATGGCTGATATAATTCATCGTCCTGTTACAGAATCTGTAGTTTGTTAGCATATGAAGCTGGCCCTCGTCAGTACATTATATTGGAATAGACGGAAATCTATACTAGAGGACACCGATTCCTTACGCGTATGATCCATGAGTGTTGAATTTAAATATTTTAATAGAGATGTTGGCTGGGTTCCTCCCCCTCTGACTGGGACCGAGTAATAAACTTCAAAAACCAAACAACAGTAAGAACTATATACATTGATCAGAACATCTAAATATATATAATTCTTCGGGTACTTTTAATTACTTATGATGTAAAGCTTCTGGTACGTCGGGCTTGTTAAGTAACTAACTAAAGTTGCTTTTGAATTTTTTAGACTTTATTAGAAAGCAAGCCAAAAATGTATGGATGCTACCGAAGAAAATCTATAAATTTTGCAGTAGCAGAGTTTTTAAATTTCAATCGTTCTTATTGTGAAGGCACATTTTATATGTCACTATTAAATTTTCAGACAGACTTCAGAAAAAGTAGAGGTAAAGAAAGAAATATAAAATCAAATCATACAGCAGTAATTGGATTTGTTTGGACGAGTTTGCGAAATTACGAGAAACGAGAACCCATAAAGAAAGATTTATGGCTAATCAATCACTAAAGCTTTTTTGCAAAGGGGCACTTCGCGAGATCGTTAATTACGAAGGCTCGTAAACATAGGCACAACCAACAATTATGCAGATTTGTTACCCCTCTCCCCTCCAAAATTTTTCAAGTGATTGTTTGATGAAACTTAAAAATGTACCACTGTATTCCCTAGTGAATTAGGAGTCATCGGTCGCCCTGGCGTTCAGTGAAAGACGCCCATGTGCAGCAGTGGACCGATACTGATACTGATGATGATGATGATGATGTTACCGTTACATCCATAGATCATAGATACATTTCATAATGAAGTATGCTTCGTAGATACGAAATTCGGCAGGTGCCGACGTTACACGGGAAGAAGAGAAAGAGGAAGAAGAAGAAATAATCTGGGTGTTGTATTTTTAAGTTATGTTGTGTGTGTCCTTTCGTTAGTAAATTCAATATGTAAAATACTTACTGCCCGTCAGATTTACATACTCATGTTATGAATATCAAAAGTCGAAATATTGAAAGTTCGCACCCCCCGGGCGACCTCCGTCCCTGCCCCTCGACGAATCCTACGTGATGTGGGGGGCCACGAGATTTATACCCCAGATATATTCCCGCCTTAAAAGCGAAGACACTCCACATAAATAAGAAAAAAACAACACAAAACAAACCCCAATTCTCTGCTCAGTGGCTTGCACCAACTTCAAGAATTTGACAAAGTCCACCCACACAAGACCGAGACAGACGAAAATATACGAAAGTATACCGAACACCAAGAACAATACGAAAAACAAGTAAAACTACACAAGCAAGTCGCCCACAGATCTCAGCCCCGGGACCGAACGGTCAAATCCAGGACAAGTTTATATAGATGACTTACTGATTTCTCCAATACGAAATCGAATCACGAGAATACGGATATTACCATATTCAACGACTCGAATCGTTGACGATCAAGTTGTTCCTGTGTAGCCTGATCCTTTGGCATTACGAAGAGATGTTGGCTCGCTCTGCATCTTCTACCGCATCCACAACGGGAAGTGTTCCTAGGTGTTATTCGGATTAATACCAGCAGCGGAATCCCACTCTCGGACATCACGGCAGAACTCTAAGTCTGCAACTGTGCGTTTGAAGCGCAATTTCCTACTGCACACAACTTCGATGTAGAAGTAGGTGTCTCCGTTGGTATATCCGAACCGATACGATATGGGGTTCTTCAAGAAAAGAGCTTACTTCCATCTTCAAGGACCGCAACGCGCCTGCATAACCTCCTGTCAAGTGGATGTCTATGGGCGGCGGTAGTTACTTACCATCTCGACTCGACATCGCACCAGAAAAATTCGAACACCAAAAATAATTCACCACCTGACATACTCAAAGTACAATATTAAGTCATGCATAAAATATGAAATGGTGACAAAGAGCTGACTCGTGAATGAAATCGGAAGTCAGAACGGAACTTCTGAGCGGCACTTCGTGCTCAGAATTGCGATAGATTTATTTTTAATATTTTATACATACTTTTTGAATACATATTGTGTCTTTATGAATTTCACGAATTTAACATACGCATTTATTTACACATTTCCTCAGCGATTTTTGTAATTTTTTTAAGAATTTTTCTTAATAAAAAACCCAATTGCATGGCCTCACAATTAAAATATAATTAATACTGAAACTAAAGTTAAAAAAACATACGTCCTATAAGATTCACCTCATATAACATTAATGTTTCACTGACATGGCATAAATTATAACGTAAAAAATTAAATGATAATACGTAATTTTGTCTTTTTTACTGTTCCTAACTAAGTATAAAGTGTATGTGAGTGGACAAACCTAGTAGGAGATTAAAACAGACTGACGATGATAATGGCATGGAAGCAGCAATTAAAATTATGTTCTTCGTCTATCAGAGATCCAGGTTGCAGGCTGCTTTTAGCAGGATGATTTTCGGCTTACTAAGTCGCGAGATCTGAGTGGGTAATCAATATCAGCAGTAGAAGAGAGGAAATTTTCGACCTTGTCATTCATTAAACGAGTCGAAAATATCCAGCCAACAAAAGCTATTGATGACGATATATGATAACATAAAGCAATGTGATTGAAGTCGGTACGTATTGACGTCATATTAATGCTGCATTACCGCCGTCACCACGGAAAGTAGATACTCAATTACGAAATCTTTGGATATTTGAAAATAGACCGCATACGTGCGGTAATCAGCGTAATATTAGACCCAAGGGTTTTGTTCTATAATCAGCTTGAAGACACCGACCGAATAATTTACAATTTACAGTTGTTAAAATACAATGTGTATAAAATAGAAGTAATCAATAAAATAGTGTTATGAGCTAAACGTGCTTAACTTTGTCGGTGCGAACTAAAATTGTGGGTCGGTGAAGCGACAGAGTGATGTCATAGTCTATCTTAAGCATCGTAAATGTTAGCAAATGTCTGAATCGTGGTTTTGTATAATCAACCACAGCTTTTCCTAGTAGCTACCTAGCCAAAGTGGCATGTTGTCATTCTATGTTGGTAATGCGTTATTACTAATGTGTTTCCCACACATTAGTATAACTGATTCATAGTCTTTTTGGCGCGTTTTTATTTGATTCACCTGTTTCAACAGATCTGTTTGTATCGGAATATTTTAATTTAATTTTTTCGGAATAGAACATGCCCGATTTGTTTGATAATTGCACCACACGTATGTACCCACAGCCAAAGACAATCCCCTAAAATTGTAACTTAATGTGTTCTTATTTATTTTTCATTTTATTATACTTCAATGTCCACCAAAACCTCAGATTATAATTCCCGTTTCAACGGTCTAAAGTTATTATATGATTTATTTTGTCACTGTTTTAAAAATAAATTTCTATACACCTCACAAAGGAGTCTGGATTGAGTAATGCGATAAAGTATAGACTTTATCGCATTACTTAATTCAATAGGAATTAAAGTGATTTTTATGTGTATTTTGCCCTCACCTATCACAATTTTTTTTCGTTCTTGGAATGGCAGCGAATATATATTTTTCGTTGCATATCTGATATACCTATAGGGAAGGCGTGCTATAGCTGGACCGGGATGGATGCGAGTCGCAGGAGATCAGCCGTCTTGGCATTATAAAGAGCCAAAATAAATAAACTATAAAACGTTGACATTTGCAAACATATAATGTTTTTCTAAGAAGAATAAATTATTTATACACATCAATTAATAAATTTGTGTGAAGAGTGAGTGGCGCTTACGTACACCATCTGATAATACCAAGAACTTGGCGGATGCTCATCTTGATTATTATTCTTGTTTACCCACTGGAACAATGTCGAGGTTGTCCGGTCACTGCTTGCGTGTTGCATGACAATATTTCCCCTAACGCCAATATTGAAAAGCACGTAATGATGTAATGCAATGAAGCAGCATACATATTCTATATCCTTGTTCCAATCATTGCATATAACGAAATTAATTGTAGGGATGACCTAACTACATACAATCATATAAAATAATCGCGTTATTCTTTTCTTGACTTTTGTCAAGGTTGCTGATGTCATGAATCCAACTGCAGGACGTTTTTATTTACAATATATGTTAATTAGCATTATTGCTTACATGCTTGAAATACCTCGTTATTGTGCTAGGATTTTGTGTTCTCATACAATTAGTCATATACAAAATGTATATGCCGTTGTAAGTCTCTTATAAATTTAGCGCATTTTTCACGCCAACCAGGAAGGATTACCTCAACATTGCGAATTATTCAATCATCTGTTTAAGTAAAGTATTTCTTTGTCTCAGACCCGCATTGATGTAAATTGACTTCACGTGTTAAACTGTATAAAGGTAAAAAAAGTAGTTAATTACACCTTACTAAGGCTAAGGAAGCCAAAACTACAATCGTCCATTAGGCGCATCCGGCAGTGTAGGTGCTTCGATCCATTGAGTCATCTACTCAAAAATAATACCATAAATTTAACACGATGTTAAATTATAATAGTTTTCTAAAACGGATGAATACATGTTTAGTATAAACTTATTCTTAACTTTGCGTAATATTCCAGTGCAAATCTCTTTAGAAAGGTTAAAAAGTGAAAAGTTAACACCGGGATAGAACCTTTTGGAAAAGGAAGATCATATATTAATAATAAATATATTAATAATTTTGTGTAAACCTGTCTCAATTGGTCACGGCGCCTACTTACTTTACGGAAAATAGTGAATCTTTTATAGATTTAATTAACACAAATCTTCCCGCGAAATACGTCAAAGTTATTGCGCTATAAATGCACACAGCGTTGTTATGGCCGAGTTTTGCATTAAACGTGAAACATTTGTTCCATTTATTATAACCTGTAGACCTATCAAAAACATATGTAAGAGTAAATCCTACAGACCGATGCCAAGTACCTTGGAAGGATACTCTGAATATGGAAAGTGTTAATGATATGGCTTATTCATTTAATTTTCACATTTTAACACACTATGACACACAAGCTCCCATTAAAACATGTACAGTCAGGGAACCATCATACCCCTGGATAACGAACGTCATTAAAATAATTATGAAAAAAAAAATTATTATAAACAGCTGAAAAAATTAGTTGAAAAATCTCTTTATAATGAGAAAGCTGCATACTTTAGATATAACATTAATAACCACATTCAAACCCCGAAACTTTTATGGAAAAATTTAAAATCAATCATCAATCAAAAAAAAAAAAATACCCATGAACTCCTCTCTCATTTCGTAGATCCCAACTAAATAAATAATCATTTTTTGAACATCCCAAATAACCTGACCGCCAATTTCAATCGTTTTAGCTTTGTCGGTTTTCAAATTGAACCTGTAACAAATAACGACATATTTGGAATAATATATAAACTAAAAGCAAATGCTGAAGGATATGACTACATAACTCTAAATATTTTGTTGGCTATCCTCCCAAACACCATGGAAGCGATCATAAAAATCATAAACTGCTCGATAGCGAAGTCAATATTTCTTGATCTGTGGAAGATCGCTGTGGTTTGCCCATTGCCAAAAACTAATGATCCGGTTGATGTGAGAGATTTAAGACCAATTAGTATTTTGCCATGCCTGTCGAAAACACTAGATAAAGTGATCTGCCTTCAGATGACACATTACCTGGAGAATAACAACATTTTACCATCTCTGCAATCTGGGTTTCGAAAGCGTCGCATTACCGCCACTCCTTTACTGGACGTTACTTAGAATTGTTATTAGAATTTGTACATTACTCAGCTTGTTAGACTTTTCATAGTCTCTAAACTTAGTCCTTATGGGTTTGATGGTGGGACTGTGCGGTGGTTTCACAGTTATCTTGAAAATAGGAAACTATTTGTGGAACTCCAGCTTAATGATGGTATAAGTATAAATGCGTCTTTCTCAGCATCGTTGAGGGGGGGGGGTACCAGCAAGGGCCCATATTTGGGTCTATTTTACTTAACCTCTACTGTGCTAACATAGGTGATTGCCTCCGAAAGTCCAAATATCGCATGTAAGCTGACGATATGCAGCTTCCCTGCTAAAGAATATAAGAAAGCATTACGTGACATAAATGATGATTTGGACCGTATTGTTAGGTGGTCGGAGAGGAATGGTCTTGTCCTGAATCCATCGAAAATGAAATATATGATTTTTGGAACTCAAAAACAGTTTAGGAACCGCCCTGAACTTACTTACTCTAATCCTATTATACACAGGAAGGACGAAGCTCGAAATTTAGGACTTATTTTGTATAGCAATCTGAGGTAAGAAAAGCATGTGGCCGAGTCGATGCGAAACTGTTTCTATAGGCTTAAGGTCCTCTATGACATTAGGCCGTTTCTCTTTTTACGTATATACAATAAACTTATAAGAACGTGTAAATAACGCCATATTTACGGTTGAAAAAGGAGGAGAAGGGAACTCTACAATTATAAAGAGATCTCACAATTTTAGATTAACAGTTTTTTACATAACCCAAAAATATATGGAAAAAAACAAACGCTTATTATTTTCTATCTCAAAAAGTGTTTAGACATTTTTTATTTCTATAAGTAAGACACAGAGATCAAATTTAGTACTATTAGGAGTTTCGGTTTTTTTTAACTTTTATTCAGTGCAGCTTTTTTGTTTAGTTTTTGCTGGATTTCTTGTTACAACTTCTGTTCACTCGCTAACATTGAAAATGACCTGGGTATTATATTTATCGTACAATACTTGTAAATGACCTGGGTACTATATTTATCGTACAATACTTGAGAATGTCCTGAGTATTATATTTATCGTACAATACTTGAAAATGACCTGGGTATTGTATTTATCGTATGCCTCCCTGATCCTTCCGATTCAATTCCGGACATTATCTCTTACTAAGTATTTAAATTCTATCTATCGGTTTATTTTCATCAAAACTTGCTTGATAGGGAGCGACGATATATGATTTATAGGGAATTTGCCCGCTCCGTCTCATCACAATATCGACTCAGAGGAAGCCTGCCGATAGAGACTCATAAAAAGAGCGAATGTCATGTTATGTAACAGCCATGTATAAAAAAAGGTAAGCTGTGTGACAGTGCGTTGTAGAAAAAATAGTGCGCGATCACCTCTGTTTAGTGCAAAGTATGTGAATTGCTGTGAATTTCTTCCTCTTGGTAGTAAGTGGACCGTGTATTCGTAAGAAATGATGTGAAATGAGTAATTTGGTAATATATGTTATTCGGGTTAACACTGAATCATTCAATTCTAAAAATCAAATTTGCCCACATTATTTAGTTTCAGTTCTTACTAGTTAATTGTGTGAAGTTCGAAACGTGTGTAGTTGTAATTTTATATTTTTTTATCAAAGCAATCGGACATAGTTTCTGCAAATGGAGCAAATCGAGCAGCGTGCCGTCATGAAGTATAAGAAGGTGCTATCACCGAAAGACATCTATGGTTTCACTTTTATTTTCACTTTAGGAGCTCCTCTATCTTATTTATCGGTCAAATAATGGATAGCAGAATTCAAGCGTGGTAGAGAGAATTTGAAAGATGAACCCAGCTCTCGGAGGCCTTCGACGTCCACTACTGGCGAAGATATTTAAAAAAGTACTTGATTTAATTATGGGAGACCGGTGATTATAAATTAGAGAGATCATCGGCATCTCTTATGAACGAACTCAAAACGTCATAGCCAAGGAATTGGGTTTCCTCAACTGATGGTGTTATCATCTGCATCGGCTTAAAATAACCCAAAACACAACTGATGACTATTTTGGGTTATATGAAGCCGATGCAGATGACAACACTCGAAACAGTGGAGAAGATAAGGCGATTTTGTCTGCGAATAAGGTAATGGCTTCAGTATTCTGGGACTCGAAGAGTGTGATTATGGTTGGTTATCTTAAAAGGGGTCAGACTATAAAATCTGATTACTACTGTGACTTACTACGCCGTTAACAAGAAGAAATAAAAGAAAAGCGTCCAGGAATGCTCAGAAGAAAAGTCCTGTTTCAACAAGTACGTCCGTATTCACACGTCTATGCAATCGATGGCTAAAATCCACAACTGTGGCTTTAACTATTACCTTATTCACCTGGCACCGTCAGATTTTTTCTGTTCTTTAACCTAAAAAAGCACTTGGGAGGTCAAAGATTTTCGACAAACGACGAGGTCAAAACGGCAGTAGACGCATATTTTGACTATAAGGAAGAATCATTTTTTTTCAACGGTATAAATGCTTTAAATGGGAGATGGCAAAATGAACTTGATGGTGATTATGCAGAAAAATAAAAATATAACTTATTTAGTATGTGTTTATTTTCTAGGTTAGGCCGAATACTCTTCAAATCACCCTCGTATATGTTGTTAATCAAGTTTTTTTTATAAAAAGGCAGGTTAGCCTGGCACTTTCTTTTCTCCGGAGAATAATTTTAATCATACCTTTAAAGCGAAAAGATCCTACGTGTTATGTGCGACCCGTGGACCGAGAAATGTCTCCCCATACCCAGGAAACCACAGCAGTGTTCCTACTCCTGAGCCGGTGGAGTAAGAGCCGGTCGTTGGGGGGTTTGAAAGCAATTATCAGGAGGGTTAATGCTTATCTAAGTTGAGTACAGCACGCCGAAGAACTCGGGCCACTAATAGACGAGGACTTTCCTGAGTCTTTTCCTCCTGCGGCCCCTTCTCGGGCGGATGGCTGTAACGGCGTCACGTTGGACGTCACGAAATAATTACAATATAACATAAGTGTAATAACTTTACTTCAGACTTAACACATCCATAGTTATTGTTAGTGACTACTAGAAGTTGCAATGAAATGGACTGCCCGTTTAACTATCTAGGACGGTTCGCATCTCTTTTTTCCTAGTATTTTATTGGCAAATTATACTAAGTAAGACAAGGTGCTACTCTTCACTCCAGCCGGATTAGTAGGGCACGACAAGAGCAGGTACCTCCAGCTCATACAATACCGCCGCGAAGTGATAGTAATACGTAAGCTATGTTGCGTTTCATGGGATTTGTGAGTTTCCGCCGGCCCATTGGACGGGTGGAGGGAAGGAGGACGTATTTGTAACAATTATGCGGATGTCTATGGGAATCACGAGTAAGCAAAGGGACTGCTCGTTTGCCTCGTCCTGCAATAAACATTTTTTTGCGAAGGAGACCTTGATATCTTTTTGTACATGCGCGTGCGTTGAGGCTGAATCGAATGATCACCGATGTTACCAGAGAGGCACGAAGCATCAGCGTATTGTTCTTCTTCTTGAACCCGTGGCCATCCAATGCGGAGTGTAGGCATACAACGAGGGCAAACGAGCGATTGGAGCCTTTGGACTACCGACGCCCATGGACATTCGCATGATTGTTACACAGATGCGTTGCCCTCCTATCATCTCCACCAATGGTCCACCGGCTACTCACATACCGTACGAAACGAAACAGGGGCGCTGTCACTACGCCGATATCAAGTGAGCGAGAGGTACTTCCCCGGTCGTGCCTGCACAATTCCGTCGCATAGCAGGATGTAGTGTCATGTACCATGCATGGCACTACCTCCTCCTATGCAGCATGGCACTACCTCTTCCTCTTCCAAATCTCTCCATCTATACAGGTTTTGTGCAGTGACGATCAAGCGGCGACATGTGATGGTTATTCTATACCGTTTCCTTTGGTTTTCAATAGTCCAGTAGCTCCACGATGGGAACAAGTGAAAGAGGGTAATAACCTCTAGAACAGTGGATGTTAATGGATACTTACCAAAAGGCACCGCGAGCTCGTTGCTGTCAATTCTCATAATACAATTAAAAGAACGCCACGTATCACAAACTATCTTAGCAGTCCACATAAAATAAATACACCTAACAGAAAGAAAAATATTATTCTAAAATCTAGTTATCCATCGTTTTGTAGTTAATTAATTTACTTTTAGTTTTAATTCGTTTCATTATTTTATACTGAAATATGTTATACAGGATCTCTTAAAATATATAAATAATAATGGTTATTTTCTTTTTTTACTTCATCATCAACATCGTTATCAGCCTTTATCGGTCCACTGAACTCTCTCAAATGAACGCCAAGTCTACCGATCTCTCGTTACTCGCATCCATCCCGGACCGGCTACTGCACAGAGATCGTCTTTACTTACGAGTAAATATATTTTGAAAAATCATGAAATATATAGGAATACGAAAAATACGTTTGTTTGTATGAACGCGCTGATTACTGAAGTTGTAACGTCGTGTACGTTGGAATTGTAAAAGTTCTTTCTTTCTTTTGTGTATGATAGTACATTCCTCAAGAAGGCTATAGGCTGTATACCATGACGCTACGATTAATAGGAGCGGAGTTACACGGCTAAAACCGCGTAACGCCGCTAGTATTTAATAAATGTGATACTAGTTACTTATCTAATGTTAAATTATAGAAGTACTACGTGTAGCATAAACTAGCACCGTTACTACTGATGACCACTTTGAATAAAACTGACTTTTCTTGTATTGGATCGTCCCACTTTAAGTGGTTGGTTCTAGCTACCGTTATTTTAATATTATTTTATTTATTCACTACTGGAACCGGAAGTTTGACCCCGCGCAATAACAACTATTCCTTCGGAATCATGAATTTTTGCGATAAAAAGTAATTTTAAGTTGCTTTGTTAAAACCTATGTGTTTTAGTGAGAGGTAGAGCCATGTTACATTGCAGCGGAATTGTGGCGGCACGACCGGGGCGGTCTCGCTCATGTGATACCGTCGTAAATTTACATCTACGGTGCGCGTTTTGTGCGGTTAGTGAGTAGCCAGTGGCCCAAAGAGGGAGAGGAGAAAAGGAGGGCAACGCATCGGCATAGTGATTACGCGGATTTTCATGGGCGTGGTAGTTGTAAAAAGGCTCCGATTCTCGTTTGTACTATAAAAAAGATCAGCTGCAAATGCAGCGTGCCATCACGACCTCTTCAAAAAAAAAGGTAAGTCATATTCATCACATGTATTTTGGTCGGTGCCCTGAAATCCTAGATGGTGACGAGGATTAATGGCTTCTTTGCGGATCTCATTATTTTGATGATTTTTGACCTATTGGCGTTTTGTGATTGATTTAAATTTACCGGCCGGATCTGCATAATCGTTTTGATTATATTATATATCATCATCATCATTATCAGCCCTTATCGGTCCACTGCTGGACGTAGGCCTTTCTCAATGAGCGCCAAGACGACGGATCTCCTGCTACTCGCATCCATCCCGGGCCGGCTACTGCAGGGAGATCGTCTTCCCACCTGGTGAACGGATATATATACTAGCTGTGTTGTTGTTTTGTCCTTACCTTTACCACTTAGTGTGTATAACTGTACTAGACACCATATAGTGTGTACTCTATCACTTATGAAAAATAGATAGCAGCCGATTCCCAGACTTAATTAAATATGCATATAAAGCTTGGTATTATCTGTAAAACAATTTCGGAGGAGTAAGGTAACTAGCATTGTGACACGAGAATTGTATATATAAGTTTACATATTGGTGGTGGTGGTTTTTCATGGGAGGATCACGTATCTTATGAAAAGCTGGTACAGAGTAGTTAAGGTGAAGTTTTCCGCCACTGGTTCTTCAATGTTATAAAAAACACAGTTGCCATTAGATACATATATTATGATATTTCCCCGGAGGATGTACCAAGTATTATTGGATTGGACTCTAAACATGATTTCAATGCCAAGTTGTCACTTGGCAGATAGCAACACGATCGTGGTGTAGTTACAAATTTATTTATTGCAATCACTATTCCAGTTATATACAAAGCAATTTTTATTGATAATTACTTGTTATCATATGAGCACATACAGTATGATATCATTTTTATAATCATTGGTTATCCTGTCACGATAGAAGAATATTTATGTCTATTTACGTCGGGCGCATCTGCCCGCTGCACAGATGCTGCGTGGTTCATTATGATACCAAGGTAACAAACTCCTTCCGCAGTCATTAGCAATGACATAATTGACAATTGAATACATACACGTTGCACATGTACGTGTATGAATGTGTATGAAAAATAGATACAAGACAAGGTTTACTTGGAATGACTGTTGAATATACTTAGGTATTTCTCTATTTGTCTTGTTATAGCATGACCTTAGTTTTGTTTGGTTACGATGACGTTATAAAACAGCCTTGACATTACGATTTTAAGTTTAAGTAAATGAATTGCAGATAATTCTTGATGCAGATCAAACTTCATATATATTTTCTAATGTCTTATTTAATTATTAATTAAAAGTAAAAATGTGCACTTGTTGATAGAATTTATATACGTTTTTTAAATTATTATTTCACAACTTATATGACTGTTGAATTTTTTTAATGCTTATAGTTTTAGAAGAGATCAGTTGTAAGTATTTTAAATTTAAATAAAACTAATTTTATTTTATTTTAAGTATCAGACCGCGAATATGGTCTCGATTCTTATGAGTATGTCGACCTTTTTTGAATAATGTAATTGTAATGTTAGGATCCAGGATTTAGGAATTAACAACTATAGCTGTCTCTAAACTAGCCAACTAGAAAGGGTTTATTATGCCTAGTTGTTAAAGCGTAGCGTATAATAAATGTATGTTGTTCCGCAAATCAACACGAGATACGGAACTGAAAATGAGAAATTAGGCGCAGGACGGAGTGATTAGTAGTTTAAGCACTTTAATAATAACGATTTGGACCAAGAGAATTCTAACAACACAGAAAGGCGACTACGTCCAGCGACCGACAACCATTGACTAAAACGGGAACATACAAGTAACTTGTCTACTATGGAATAGTCTAGATATGGAATGGAACTACTACGTTTAGAAGCTATACGCTAAATGGACCGAACTGGTCTTTGTCTGCACTTGTTGCGTTATATAGTAATACATTTTACACTGTATTATGAATATTGATATATGTATGGCATTTTGTGAAGATTACAATAACAGCACTAGTTATTAAAACTGTCTTACTTAACTAACCGATGAGGCATAACGTTATGTGACATAGACGTGGCCGTATCGTCTAAAGACGCCTTGCGCAAGCGTCGATTACGACAGAACGACCAACGGATATAGCACGGGGCCATTCTTTCGCAGCCGACACCCACACTAGACACACAAACTGAACTGCACATGCTAAATAGTTATGTAAATACAACCCAAAACCGAACATACGTTATAGGTGTAAAAAATATCGAATACTTTCATTAGGTTTTTGTTTGTGGTTCAACTGCCAAGGTCTTAGGTGTAATTGTTTGAATAACCACATAATATTTAAGCAAAAACTGGTGTGGCCAGTGATGATATCACATCTTCATCGCATTGGTACGATTGTGTACTGAAATATATCGTTTATTTGATCCATCCGAGTTTTTTATTGCATACCTAATAAAATTAATGGTAATTTAGTAAACTGACATGTTTTACTAAAGATTACTCTACGGTTATTTACAGCTGGCCTCCTGTGATGGACGTGAACGTGATTAACAGGGTTTCTATATTCATCCAAATTTCTTTTTCAATTCTTATAGCAAATTTCAATTTTTATAGCCAAGTCATATAATGAACAATCACTCCAACTGACCTAAAAACAAATATAATATATACATTGTGGTTTAATTAGAATCTAATTGGAGCAATTCGTAAAAGAAATCATGTTTTACGTAGTTATATAAATTTACAATAATTTTATGGTTTACCTAGCATTACAAGAACTTAATAATAAGGAGAGGATAAAATTTTGGTAATTTATTAAAGCTAAACTTAAAGGAATATCCACATACCATGATCAAGTGCCAGATGGTAACAAAGTTGTTACAAGAGGTGAAAATATTTGCAACATTTTTGCTAACTATTTTGCATCTGTTTACCTAGAAGATAATAATGTATTATCAAAGATAATTAAATTCATGGTTCTCTTTTTAAGTTTCTCACTTTCAACAATAATTGTTTAAACATTCAAACTTACAAATATCCAAAACATACTGAAAGATAGGAAATTAAAGGAGCTGGGCCAGATGGCTTCCCACCAAACTTTATTAGAACACATGCTTCAAGTCTTGATTATCCGTTGTGTATAATTTATAATATATCTCTTAAATCAGGTCGGTTTCCCGAAAAGTGGATAAGTGCTTAAGTACTTCCAGTATTTAAGAGCAGCAATGAAGCCATCACTGGTAAAAGACTTTGAAAAACTTGTTTGTCCGCATATTACATATATTTGTTAATCATTTGTCACATCACATGAACATGATTTTCTAAAAAAAAAAAAAAAAAACAGCCCACGTGCACAAATTTGCTGATATTTGCAGAAAGTCTCATAGAGGCAGTTTACTGTAATAATCAAGTCGATGCAATATATAAGGACTTCAATTTGACAAAGCCCCACATTCTACTCTTCTGAAGCTTGAAGCCTGTCTTTAGTGGTAATATATTCAAATGGAATTTTATTATAATTCGAATCTTACTTGAAGGAGTGGGATATTTATGTCATTGCTGCTGGTTTCAGTTCATCAGTGCGCCCTAAGATATGTTCCGGTGAGACACAATGATCGCATCTCGGTCTTTTATATTGAATTGAAAAGAAATTGAAAAGAAATATCTTTTAATGATCGACCAAATTGATTCGACTACTGTTTTCATTTTAAGATGTAACAAAATAAATATATTAAAAGATTAAAAGTAATCCAAACTGTCTGAGATACTAATATGGTGCAGAAAGATTTAGATGGCATGGAGTATAAGATGTTCACAAATGACCGTTATCAGAAAGATTAATAATATAAAATATAACTATAAGATTGTCACATCCCATGTAAATACCAATAATACTACTTTGGGCATACATTTGACGATAAGCTTATTTTTCTATCTTACATGAGCATTGTAAATATATCTGCAAGTATGCTGGGTTGTCTTATTCGAATGATAAAGAATTTCGTAAACCTAGTACTAAAATTCTTCCTTAAAACAGTTCAGTACGAAGGGTCTTAGAATATTGCACTCCGGTGTGGAGATCCCAATATGCTTTTCATATCTTTAGGTTAGAACGGGCGCAAAAACGATTTCTAATGCAACTTATATATTTAGTTATCCAACAATATAAGTTCTTACTAGGCAGGACTAGGTTTAACATAACATCCCCACCACGGTTCAAGCCTTGTCGTAGGGATGGGGCTTAGTATCCTGGGGTGAACCCAGACACCTTGGGCGCAGCCAATTGAACCTAGGAGGGTGCTCTTTGTACCCCTCCTATAAGAAGAGATTCCTCCTCCTAATCTCTTATAAGAAGAGGGGACAAAAGAGTAGAGAGGCGGCGCTTTTGGGCACGGGGCATGGGGCAAGGATGGGAAACTCACCCCAACGCACTGTTCCAAATTTGGTGGGGTTGTCCTGTGGTGGGGGACAACCCCATCTGTGGTGGTGGCGTCGGAACATTTGGGGGCTAACTGGCGCGCCTCACCAAAATCGACACTGATGGCTTTCACGGTGGATTTTGTGGATTTTCGGCACTATGATGTGCCGCGAGCGCCACACACCTCTGGGCCCCACCCAGGGTCAGTGAAAGCGCGTAAATGCGTTTCCCCGCGTCACCAAAAAAGAAGAAGGTTTGACATGACATGACATGATCGACATAATTTTCCTACATAAATTATTTAATAACCACATTGCACTTAGTTCAATCTACATATCTAGTAAGTATTTTTAAGTGTAACATACGAGTACATGTACACATTGGAAAAGTCTAAATAAATAAAAAAAAAATCATTTGAATATTTTTCTATCACTAATGTGTTTAATGTACGCGGATGAAGTTAAGGCACGTGACTAAGGCCTCGTTCGCATGAGAGCTTGGCTCGGGCATGGCAGTCGGTTTTCTGTGCCTAAAGGGATTTTGTGTGAAAATATGTTGTTGTATGACAAGATTTTTAGATGCATACAAATGTTTATTATTGCTATCTACAGTGTTCGTAGAAAAATGTATTATCTATATCTTATAGAGATTCTTTCTTACTTTCAGCCACCTTCGTGTAGTAGTAGGAGTGTTTAGGAAAGGGATTATAGCACCAGTCCTTCAAGTCATGATCCAGGGTAAAATTTAAAGAAAGAGACTGGGTCATAGAAGGTGATCCTGGTTTATCAAGCTGCGTCAATGGTTCCACATCAGCGTAACATAATTATTCCGAGTTGCTGTTTCCACAGTGCACCAACCCACGTACGAAGACTGCACCATAACGAGAGAACTTCGTACAAAGATAGAATTAATATAACTTACAGGTTTCTCCCACTGTTGAGTCTTAAGCCAACCCGGAGGTTATGCTATATATAAAAAAGCCCACCTTGATCAATAGTTTAGTCATATGTTAGCAAGTTTCCATATAAGATTTATGTCTAACGTATAAGGTGACACTAAAATTTTTAAATATCATAGAATCAATTTGGGCATAATGGTTTTAATCAAAATCATGGCGGACGGCTTCTAGCACATATAATACAATATATTAATTTTGATAAATGTTGTTTTGGCCGTTCTAGTGGTCATTGAAATATCATTTTATTTCAAGTTTTAATTTAAAACTGTTAAGCCATTCATCGCGCCATGTCATAGTTAAAACGTCCACACGAGCATCAGTACTCAATAACCACAGTCTTTTATATGGATAGTCTTTAGATAAACGGTCAAATGATATATTCCAATATTCAATGCCATTAATTTTTTAAAATATCTTTATTAATCGTCTTACTACAGTTATTTCCTAGCTCCTACTGTTCCTTCAGAGATGAAAGGGTAGACCTTCTATCGTATATGCCAAAAATTTACAACAGACATTAGAAACTTCTGCGCTAGACACTAAGATAGGTCCATTCCTGTAGTATTCTATATACTGTTGTATCTTATTGGGTGTCCAAATACGTAACACTAACTTGTTTCACTCCAAGCTTGAGTCAATAAGCCACCCACAAAAACAGAGCATGCGCTATAATTAAATAAAAAATAAAAGAGTTGTACAAGTTGGTGTAACGAACTTTTACTTTGCTGTGGTTAGTTATTTGGTACTTAATACAGTATGTACCAGTATGAAGCCTTAGTTATGACACCTGAAGCAGATGCTTCGTTGATCGGTGATGTGCCATAGGTATTTATTTTTCATTTAGGTTACAAATGAATGTTAAGTTTTTTTAGCGGAGGCGGGAAAGTAGCGGATGCCAATACACATGCGCAGACGCAGAATATATTTTATATATGGCTTTATAAAACTGGACGTAGGTCCACCAACGCAATTATAAATAGGGTAAAGGTAAAAGTAGTACCTTTATCCAATTTTTACATTTTTATAGCTATTAGAACCATACCGAGTCCAGATTCACAAAGCCAAACATAATATGACAGCGGAACCAATATAGCAGGTTTGATCGGGCAAGTACAAAGAGAGCTCATGGTATTTGCCCGATCGAACCAGCTATATTTTCCAGAAATTCAGTTTTTAAAGGAAAGATGAGATGATGAATTTCAGGATGTTTATCTTTAAAATAACTTGATTTCTCTTTGATACTAACTTCTTTTAGATGGAGATGTCATATAAAACTAATTAATCATTTATACAGATGAGATCATCCTAATTTAAATTTTATATTTGATATCTGTAGATGATATCATTCTCCCTCGTTATAAAAAAAGATATAAATTTATTTATGACTACTAGTTGTGTTTTTTAATTACCTTTTCGGATCTGAACGAATGGAAGTGAAGAGAAGTCGAATTCATCGGATTGCTAAGTGCACTCGTTGTCTAATAAAGAATTATGGCTCGTGTATATGTTATATATGATGGGGTTAATACAGAGACCTCTGTGGGACGCCGGCTATGAGAGGGTACCCTCTCATAGCCGGCGTCCCACACGGTAGACGGGATGGAGTGTGTTCTCTAACTCCATAATGATAAGTACTAGTGTGTCTGGACCCTAGGACCTCTAGCCAGTATAATTTGTAAATCGTGCCGGCGTGTTACATTTTGTTAAACGCTTTTGCCACATCGAAAAGTCGAGGATTTGTTATCGAATGTCTCGGAATGGG
>JAFELO010000872.1:670775-693457 GCA_017140195.1 Eumaeus atala
AGCGGCCCCACTATCCTTACGCTTAGTCTCTATTACACACGAAACATCCAAACATCCCTCTTTCATTATATCGATCAATTCATTCATCTTATCTTCCAACCCCAGGTACGACGTGATGGGTGGCGGCCACACTTACCAGTATCGCCGCATGTACCAGTATTCATACCGACGGGGGCGTATCGGTATGCGTCGCCTTCAGGGGACGCTCTAACCCGCGCTGCGGTACGTATTCGGGCCAGAATTAAAGTCCAGTGGACTGGCTAAAAGCTAGTTATTTTTTAATTTTTCGTATCTCAAAAAGAAGAAACGGAACATATGTAGGATCACTTTATTGTCTGTCTGTACTCGTGATGTAGAACCATGGAATTTGGCAACAAGTGCGATCATACGGTATCTACAAACAAAGCTAAACGAATCTTGGTAATATATTGTTATAATATAGAAACATACCTGTAAAAACTAAAATTTTTATTGGCATTTCATAAAAAATGTGTCTATCAACTTGTATAAATTCACACGCTTGTGCATCCCGCTGTTGTGGAACCCTCCGTGTGGCAGGTCGACTTACTCTTTACCAATTTCTTTAATGTTTTGATCTTCTGTGTAAAACAAAGTACTGAAAAGCTGTCTGTCATCAAATCACATACATGTGATCGATTTTCTCAAAATCTAACGAACGGACTTACATGCGTTTTTCACCAATGCATCGAGCGATTCCCGACGAAGGTATAAGGTATAATTTGTTAAGTTAGCAATCCGACAAGTGTCATTCACGGACAGTACTGAGGTGAATCGCTAGTATAATATATGTCTCTCTCCTTGCATTAAGCCAACGGGTCGCAAAACAAAGACGGCGACATCTGGGGTGGTTCGCAATCGCCACCTTGGACTTGCAGATAGTAGCACCTTTCTGTAGTCCGTATGTTAAGTAATGCACAAACGTTTCTGAGGCTGCGACTCAAATGTCCATATGTCCCTATAATTTAATGTCTTAAAACTTCGCAAACTCCTCTATGTTTGTATCAAAGGAATTTTCATGCAGACTTTTTATCTATTTTACTTTATCTAAACTAATAACTGTTATAACAACTGTACACACATAAGAGCATTTAGATACATCCTAATTTTCTTTCAAACAATTTAAAAAAAACACGGATATTATTGTATTCTTAAACTGTGTTAAATAACAGTATACGCAGTGTTTGCGGAGCAGGAAGTACTTTCAATTATTTGTCAAGGAGGTTTTAGTCTCGGGTGTACTCTACACCTACATTGAGGTGTGATGACGGTATTGGCACTTCAAAGTGCTACCCACGTGGCGCCGCTCACTTCGAGGCCTCTACCCACAACACATTTTTACATAATATGAAAATAATTTGTGCAATCAACGTTCCATTAAGAAATATAGAGAATATAATTTTTCTATCCGCAAGAAGGCGTTTAAAATATTAACCTATAACTTATATCTAACAATTCTAATTGAATGACGAATGGATAGTTTATAACGGTTTCTAATGTCCTTTGTAGAAATATGATAAGACAAAGCTAGTGATGTGATTGACTTCGCCTGTAAATAACCAGGGCCTGAATGCAGATGATTACATATTGCAATAAAGAATAATAAGACTGATAGACACTGCACTTGACTTACTTGGTTATCTTGGTGTCATTGACAAGTGCAATACACTTCTATTTCTTATATATAGATAAAGTCTGTAGTAATGAGATATATAATATAGCTGGGCCTCACCTGGCTGCCCTTTCTTTTTCTTTGATTAGGGAGGAAACTTGGAGTTACTTCCTACTCCTCCTATATTCTTCTGATTGAATTCGTCGCGGGTCCTAAGACATTTTTAGCTTTTTCTCTCGGGCTCCAAGGGATCATATCAATGTGTTCACAGATGCCGCTGTCGAACCTGACGACGCAGGAGTAACCGAGTCTAGTACCATCCTGATTTATATTCTCACTTCACAAATAGGGGATCATTGAACAGACAGAAGACAAATAAATTATAGTATAAAACTACGCCCATTAACATCCACTCGATTAACCACTTAGTAATCTGACCACTAACAAATGACCATTTGTAACACACTTCATATGTAAGTACTGCACTTTCCTGTAAGATAAGATAAAGAACAGAACATCCACTTTATTACCGAATGCTCTTAGCAATGTATAGCTTGTAATTGTTGGCTTCAAAGCCGTTGCTGATCTAAAGAGCCACATTAGTATTGTTGGCTTGAAAGCCGTCGCTGATCTAAAGAGCCACATTAGTATTTTTGATTATAGGAATAAGACCTTTACATAATATCTAAGGAAAATACTTGGCCAGAAAATGGTTTCATTTTTATACTGTGTTGTTTTTGGAGAGAATTTCGATACATTACTTTGCTCGCCGCAGTTGTTAAAGAAACAAGTATCTATCAGCCATGCATGCTACAACAGTTATCGTCTTTGAATTCTGTTCCAGGTTATTGATTTTAGCATCCGCATTCAAACGAACCGTTGGAAGATTTAGTTTCCTGTCAGCACAACAACAAAATTCAGTCTGGACACACACACACAGACCACACTCGCACACGAACCGAGAATGCGGAGAAAATAGTTTTTTATTGTCTCTGGACATATTTGATTTCATTGAGAGACAAACGAGCATTGAAGCTTTTTGGTGACTACCCACGCCCATTAACATGTGCTAATGCGTTGCCTAGCTTCACTCCATCCCCCACAAACCAAACGAAACGTGGCAGCACATCTCACTTTACGGCGGTATCATATAAGCGACAGGTACCTCCCTGGTCGTGTCTAAATATGTATGTTTTTCGTGTGGTTTGTGAACAGCCGGTTTCCCATTGGAGGGGACAAAGAGAGGGGCTAACCCGTCCGCATAAACATTATACGAATATCTACGGGTGTCGGTAGTCGCCAAAAGTAACCGATTGCTCGTCTTTCCTCGTATACTATAAAAATAGACTGACATTAATTTAAGTAACACAAAATATTATTTTGAGTTACTATTAAATAAAATGTGAACCATAAATTGCGTATCGACTCAACTACTTGTACATATTTAAATTAGAATTTCGCGAATAGATGTAGCTGATACGTATAGGTTTGTTTAATACTTAAAGATTTAAGTATTAAACAAACCCATACGTATCAGGTCCGATAATGACATCAGCGATTGTATCATCGCCAATTTTTATATTTTATATTGGTACAGTGTAAATATGTGGTTTAATTATATTTGCGGTAATGATGCGTGGTGAATGATAGATACAATTCAAGACTAGACTAGATCCGAGGAGACCGGGGAAGTCCCTTTTACATACCCGCATGTACTAACTTCTACATAATCTCGTTTGCTGCGGTTTAAGAGAGACATAATGGTGTGGTGTATATGTTATGTGTAACAAATAATCTAAACCTGGTGCAGATGCATTACTACATTATTAATGTAATTTCTCATGCTTTTTTTATGTTTTTTTTTTATATATAATACGGGGCAAACGAGCGATTGGAGCCTTTTTACGACCACTGACGCCCATGAGCATCCACACAATTACTATACCGATTGCCCTTTTCCCCCCTCCCAATGTGCCACCGGCTGCTCACAATTCGCACGAAACGCGACGCTGAAGATGTTAGTTTACGGGGGTATTATGTGAGCGAGAGGTACCTCTCTGATCGTGCCGGCGCAATACAGTTGCATAGGAGCCTATGCAGCGTGGCACTACCTCTTCCTTTTCTGGCTTTTTTGTGTTAGTAAAATGACATAGTAATTCGGTTAATGTATTAAATGAGGATTAAATAACCTCTTTAGTTCTTTAAATCTTCTTTCTTTAAATGTTATATCCGCTAATGTATATAACATCAATGATTTTAATTTTTATTGTATTTCTATACAATTGCTTAAGCATAGTAAAGAGTTTAATATAAACACCAATTTACACCTATGTACCGACATTAAACTTTTTTCATCTTAGTAATTAAACATCGGTTTAGCAGAACGTTATACAGACAAAGACGTTTAAACGAGTTTCCTTATTTATGTTACTCCCCCACATTCGTGAATCATTTTAAATTGAATTTGGAAAGAAGAATTATAAATCGTTTAATACTTTATAGTTAACTCTGACGGTGGTCACCTTGATATTAAGTCCTTATTAATTTTAAATGTCAGATGACATGCAGCGGGCGCTTCGCCGTATTGCAACATAGAGAAAGTCGCATGTCGTCTGGTGAAATCACGCCTACAGTGCGCCAAATCTTCCGATAATATACTCACTTGCATCACCGTATGAAGAGTAAAAGTTGCTTTTTTTTCAAAGCGTGCTTATTTTTTAACCTTTAAAACAAACACGGTTCTAATTATAGAAGTGAGGCGAACAAGAAAAAGTAATTCAAGAGGTGTCGTGCATTGTAAAAAGTACAAGCCTAGGTTATGTAAGCTACGTCGTCGTGTCTCGTGAGGTTCGTGAGTTCCGGATGTCCTGACCGGGGCTAAGCCATCCGAAACAGTTACACGCCTACATCATATATACGCAAATATTTACGATGGTAAGTAATCAATAGATCTAGTTTTTATCTGTGTTAAAGCAGAAGAACATATGATATTGCATACTGCAAAAACCCTGCGGTCATACCAAAAGACTAATAGTGCTGGCCGCTGGATTGGATGAAGAAACCCAAATAACTTTTCTAATGCATTTTAAAAACTAGCTCTATAATTCGAGAATGTATAATTTGGCCTAATATAATATGATTTCAGGGTTTCCCCAGAAGGACACAGTTTAACGTGTGGGTTTTTTCATCGTCTAGTCGTAATGGATGCTTAAATATACAATAATAAAATTCGCGCCACTTCCCTAATAAGGTAAGCAGAGGAACCGGAGCTCCATATATCATGTACAAGTATATAGGTTTTCTAATTTATATATCGTGATATCCCATTTCAGGGAGGTGATACCATCAACATCTGCTCCGCGTGTAGCCCACGATAGCCTTACCACTACATCGGATAAGTTCGCTACAGTTTTGTATCAAAATCGAAAACCATAAAAAATTTGAGTTACACATATATAGCTGACCCAGCAAACGTTGTTTTGCCATTATAAATATTCCTAGGTAATTTCTAGTGCTGTGTTAAGGGTGTACAACATCATTTACAAGTCTTAAGTTTACGCAAATTGACTCATTAAAATAAAACTATTTTTACCGATATTATCGCGGTTTATTTAATTGTTTAAGAAGCCCTGCATCATTAGTTAGTCAGTTGAATTATGAAATAAACCGCGATAAAATCCGCAAAAGTACTTTTATTGCAAATTGTCTTGTCTCGTTAGTTAGGTAAGAGTCTCGTTGAGTATCATCTGTGATATCATGTACTAGCAGTCCGGCTCGCTTTCAGACGGATATTTCACGAAATGTGACAAAAATTCATTGATTTACAAATATATAAAAATCATAAATTCATGGCAATGATGATTCAATGTCATGGTAATGACAACAAATTAAATTTATGACAGAACAACGTACGTCGGATTCGTTGCAGTTTCATCAAATCAGATTCAGACGTTTTAGAAAATTTTGTATAGCCCATGTTCATTATAAATAATGTAGTAATATTTTAATGGTAAAAAAATGTTTCAATTGGCTCAAAAAGTAGATTTGGTGCCTATTATATGCAAATAATAAAATTAAACAAACAAAAAATTTATTAAATAATTAACTATTATTTTGAAGGTAAAAAACGAGTGGTGAGATTTGATAAACACTAACACATACACATAACTTGTATGCAGTAGCACACAAGCTATGCATATGCGTGCGAAACTCACAAACCGCACGAAATGTCACTTAGAGGTTACGTCATCGAGAGGTACCTCCTTCATGCCAGCTCAATTCAACTGCATCATGGATATGCCTCTAGAACTATAATGTAGCCTAATCGTGATCATTGTTCATTACATTGTTCATTACATTCTGCCTACCTCTGAACTAGTTCAGCGTGACTCCATCGCCGGCCTTCGTTCAAAGCTTAACGAGCGCAAAAGTAACGCGAATCCGATTGGAATTAGACGGACGCAGGTTGCAACCTTGTATTTATAAGGTGAATATAAATTGTCTACTTGCCAATTAGTGGCAATTCTCGCGTTTAACTGGCAACTTAAGTGCCACTGATTAGTCCAGGATACCGATTTGCCTTAACTTTACTTATATATGGAGGTTTCGAGCAGCACAAATACAGTGGTATAAAATACTTGTGGATGTCTCGGACCACGGTGGATCGGGTAATGATCACAAACAACTTTTGATAAGTGCCGATCCTGTTATATCTAGCCAATATTAATGGGCAGACTCGAGTCACCTGGTGACTTATCATCTGGTGACGCGATGTACGTTTGCTTTCTAAGCGTATGTTCTCAACTCATCCTATTGATCCTCTCATTCACGGCTCCATCTTCCGCTGCATCGGACCAGATTGGTTGCCTGTTACTACAATGTTACTTTAAATCTTACAGGTAAATTTGACTGACAGCAGTCCTGTCGCTCTCACTATCTCTAATCTTTCTAGAATCCTCCCACTCGTTCACACACTCGTTTCACCTGGGAACCATGTCCAAAGCAAGCATATTCGTGTCTTCGAAAATGTGTCAATTAACGTTGACCAGCCTTGGGATTACATATTATCTATTTCAAACATTCATCTTCAATGTGATTCACACACACACAAAATTTGAAGAATTCAAATAAATCCTCAAATACGGTATCCAAGAGATTGCACATTCAAATTACATTATGTTCCTGCAAGACCTTCAACGACAAAATACATATAAATTAATAGTGTTTTTGTTGTTGTTATTTAAACTAAACTTTGAAACTGTTGTAGCTTAAATTAAAACTGAAAAAATAGGTTAATTGCTATGCAGAGTCTCAAGGTTAATAGTATTTATTATGGTATTCATTAGCATTCACATTTTTTTTAATGACACATTTATTCGTACTCAGTACGTATATAATATTTCACATTTGGACTGCAGTAAGAAGTACAGAGAGAGAGAGAGAGAGAGAGAGAGAGAGAGAGAGAGAGAGAGAGGGAGACAGATTGAGAAATAGATTTTGGGTCTTTATTAACACATTAGTACCTGTAAATATTTTATGCATTTTTTTTAAAGTATATGAGGCAAATGGACAATTGGAACCTCTTGACGACTGCCGACCCCCATTCGCATTATTTCATGTAAATGGGTTGCCCTTTCCTTCTCCCATTCAATGGGTGACACTTTCTTGCGGTATAATGTGAGTGAGAGTTAGCTACCCGGTGATGTTGGCCCAATTCCGTTTTTCCCAGCATGGCACTACCTTTTATTAAAACTCAAGTCGTAAGCAGAATAAAGTTTGTTTTAGCAATTGTATTATAGTAAGCGTAGTCCACTAAAACTCTTTTAGTCAACGTCGCAACACATCGATCACCTATCACACGCATCTGATCCCAACTATCGCACGCCGACTTGCTTGCACTTTCACTTTGTACGAGTATATCGTGCCTTGTAACAAATTAAGACAAAGATACTTTCGCAAGTGGTTGCCGTTACTGCTTTGCAGAACGTTTCCTTTACATAATAATGGTCTAATTTATGGTTTAGTATACTCATTAAGTGCGTTTTGTGAATGTGAAGTAGCCCTTTGGGGGGGATATGATCTAAAAGGAGGGAAACGCAACTGTATATGCTCTGGGTGTTTCCCAATGTTCGTTTGTCGTCTTTTAATACAAGAAAACTAATTTGGTCATATGTCATTGAAAATATCAACTGGTTTGTACACTATTAAGTTTACGTAATGGCGTGACTATATCGGTAAGGGCCCGCGGCAAAGGGAACGTTTCATTTCTGGCCCGCATGGTGTACGCATATCTGAAGTACCGACAAAAACGCGGTTATCACACAAAAAACACACATTTCCATTAGTTCAGTTGTACAAAAATTCATGTAATGTGATTTGTAGCTGTATTGTAACAGTGACAAGTGATAGACCTCAAAGACCTTTTATTGAAAGTTAATTGATGTTGTTTATGTTTTATCCTATCAACTGTGTATTAAGTGGGCCGAGAGTCCATACGAAAAAGAAACCCTCCTGTTTTCCAACATAACAATTAATGTTGTGTTCCTCTACGTATTATACGTACCGAGGACCTCCGTAGGTCCGGAGCGCGGGGCCCGTGGCATTTTGCAGCTTCACCATCCCATGTACGCCAGGAACTCCAGCTGGTTCTTTGTTGAGGAACTAAACACCGATTAAGGTCTAAAGGACAATGACATTAATACGATAAAAATGTTAATTATATATGGTCACTGGTCTTTTACAAATATCAGTATTAGTTTTACGATGGATAAATTATCATTTTTTAGTCCAGGCATATTTTGATACATCAAAATATTCTTTATTGAGAAAGATCATGGTTGATGACAGCGTGCTCAATAATTTCGTGTTAACTTTTTTTATCGAGGGTTCCTGAGGTACTTGGGGTATTTGTTTCGAGGATGACATTGCTGCATGATATAATCGGGTATCCCCGCTTACCTAGCACCGAAAAGTAGTGCGGTAGCTATGCGCTATATTACGTTAAGTCATATCTCCAATTAGGCTGATGTTTAAGGGTGTCGATAGTCACCAAAGACCGTATTTTGTCTCTATCATATAAAAATCATTTATTTATTTAGGAAGTTTCTATCAAAAATGAGTTTTTTAAATTTATTTTTAGCCAAGGCCTTATTTTGGTTGCTTCTAGTTTAGTTAACTAGGAAGCTAAACATTGTAGTTTACCAAAGCTAATAATTATGCATGAGAACTCGTACGTCTGCAACCTTGCGCGATGGCTCCTCATGATTACGATGCCAAGCCGACCGTGACACTGACTCAGGTCATACAGATAATGACGTCTTCAAACGTCGCTATACGCGCCTTGTGCCTTGTACTACCACTATCGTAATCCTATTGTATTATACAAACATCAAAATAGAAGTACTTTGAACATTACATAATCTTTTTAACCTAAATTTATTAACGCCACATGTATATGCTTTTGTATTGAAAATTGTGAGTCGATTTTTAATAATTGCATCGGTATTTTGAAACTTATCCTTGTTAGAGATTATAGAGCCAGAAGTAAACAGAGAAAATAATTGATTACTGCTAATATTCTCCAACTTTTTTACCTGATAAGTACAGGGAAAATATTTGTCTCAATAGTAAAAAGTAGATAAATAATCATTGTTGTCATGAATACTCTGAAGAATTTTTCAGTCATATTTCTACTAGTAACTACATAGCTTTCAAGCTCGCACCCTCCACCACATACTTAGTGCACTTTCTTAGCTCTCAAAATTTAATTTTTTGGATACATAAACGGACAGAATCCTCTCCCTCACTAGCCATTCTGTAAAAGAACCGAATAGTCGGTAATATCAAATATCCATAAATCATTTTTATATTTGGTTCAGTAGTATGTAGTGTCGGAAATTAGGTGGGATCTTGTTTCCATAGAGTGGCTCAGTTGCCTGGAAGGCAGCTACGTAACTCGGTACCTCATGGGTACACAAAATTAAACCGAAGAGGCCCCTTTTGGCACCGGTCCAAAAGAGAAAAACTACAAGATGAAAAGATGAATCCTCTAAGTTCGAGACGTCGCAGCAATATTTTTTATTACGCTTTACGATCCATTTTCATATGCTTATAATATATTTAAATGTTGAATGAGCTCATAAAAAAATTGAATAAAAATGTAATTCAAACTATTCCACATCGAACAAATTGAGGCGTTGAGAATAAATCAGTTCGTATTCTCTATGAAATCCCGTTACTATATAAATCATTCAAACAGAAAGATAATAATTTATAATTTTGCCGGATTCACATTAATTTTAAATACATATATAATTAACGATTAATATGCAAATGTATACTTTTAATTTCCTCGTTTACATATATTATCCTCTGAAATGCTGTGAACTTGATACAAATGACAAGTACCAACGTTATGCAAGTAGAAGTTTGCCCTCCGAGTGTTAGTACCTCGGCGACCGTTATCCGGTCACCGCTATGCCGCATTTCGTGCCGCGTTGGAAAATCACTTGGCCACACAAGCGCTTTGGAACACAATCATTGTTTTACAGCTACAGATTAACCTTTTACTCTCATAATCAACTATTTTAGGTTTGATATTTATATCTTTGCAATTTACTAATGGTGGTTTTGAAATCCAACTTTCATATATCTGGGCTCGTGCTTTTCTTTAAGAATGCGTAACACACATCACTATGAACCTGTGTTACGTATAAAATTTTTAGTCGAAATATGGCAACTCTACTAACGTATACTGCAGCTACCAACTAACTAAATGAAACTAAAAAAAATGCCATTAATTATTATCGTATCGATAATAATTAACAGTATATTTTTTAATGATGTGCTTGAATGAGAAGCTCATCAGCTGTTCATTCAACCGTGCAAATTGAGGCAATTATCCGAATAAAATTGACAAAATAAAATTGGCAATACGATGCTGTCATAAACGTATGGCATAAGCGACCGTGACTTTCAAATGCCAAACCATTACGCTCGCATATAACACTAAGATTAATCAATGAACGATAAAGTTAAGTTATTAACGATCTCGTTGACCTAATTAAGTAATGCGAGTCATTCAAATCCTACGTCCATTGCCCACGAAAGTCTTAAAAGAAAACTTATTAACATTTACATCAACCCACACAAAATTTAAAGTCATTGACAATTATTACGAGTAGCTGTGTAGAACATAGATGACCCATTAAATGTATAATAAAAATAAATAAAGTCACCGTGTGTCGGTGTCGGTCACAAGTGGTCGCAAGACCATGCATATGCATGTATGTATTATATATACCTACTGACAAAGTGCATATATATGCAGCAATCATATAATATATAAAATAACGAATAACATATAATAATTTAAAACAGGTAAGTGTGGTGAAGAGTGTGTGTGAGTAGATTTTACAGGTGGCATTATCGCACCATAATCCTAGTAGAAAAGCCCACACCAGAGATTAAGGTCCACGTAGATCCATAAAATATCAAAATGTACGATTTGATTATGAATAATTCAACATATGACACGGTGACTAAGAGTCACCGTAGCATATATTTGATATACTAATCACACTATCTTACTTTGGATAGGCTGTGCTAAGGGAAACTGAGGCGTCACAATTGAAGGTTAAAGTCCGAATTGGCACGTGCCACGCATAATTGTAGCAGTACGACGTACCGGCGCGTGTGTATTTGCAAATATGATTAAACTAAAGGTTTTTCTCCTTGCAAAAGATAGCAAAGATTTGGGAGGGACTGCACATGTTGATATGTGCAGATGTATTACCCTGATTCACCGTCAGCTCATCCAGAACTGAGACCAGGGATCAGGATGGGAACCTAAACTCATTGGGTGGCCCCGATGTCGGACGGAGCCGCTCTAGGTTGTCGTACGACCCGCCCTTTTTTTTGAGTCCGGTCTCTTCTGAGGAACTGGCCAGTCGACGAGGTGCTCTGTTGCTGATAGATTCGGAACACGTCGGTTCAGGCGACCGATTACACCGTGGGTTTTTTACCCCATCGGATACACCCAGGACCGATGACATTGCGCAAATGCACTTCCTCACGAAAACAAAAAATAAACCCTAATTCACCGCGCCGTAACGAGCAAGAGATGCCTCCTCAGGCGTGGCCTTTCACTATGCTACCGCGGTGTCATAAGACCACAGATATTATAATTATATAAAGTTGGATACAATTTATTCCCATACATAATAAAGTATGTAACCGATCTTAACGTAACATAAATTATATCTAATATAGTTTTTATGCCTCAAGTCCTACGGTACTGGGCTTTCGGAACAGCCCTCGTGGTAGCCAAGCTCGTTACGAGGTACGGACAGGTTGTGGAAGTCTCTGAGGTGCACTGGCAGGTCCGTCGTGTCTTAAAGATTTCTCCTGGTACACATTTGTTAAATACCCGGAAGGCTACACAATAAATTTGTATTTATTGTGTAGCCTTCCGGAACGGCTACGCGTAGACACACAGAATATTGTTGTCTGTTCTGGTTATAGAGGAGAAGTGAGAAATAGCAGCCTTTTGACGACAACCGACGCCCATAGACGCATTACTGTCATGCAGATATGTTGCCCTCCCCTCATCCTCACCCTCAATGGACCACTGGCTACTCTCAAACTGTATGTAACGCGACAGCATAGATAGCACTTTACGGCGGTGTCATGAGCGAGAGGTACCCATAGAGGTAATGTAGATATGGAAGGGATGTCATAGGCATTTATGTGACGTCCAGTAGTTGTCTTGAGTAATAGAAAAAGAAAATGAGAATGCATTATTACTATCTTTGTCTATCTAATATCGCATGCGCATTGAGCAGAGGGAATAGAAAATAAGATAACGAAAATGTGTCGTGGATTTACGGATATCGCTATGGTGACCATGTAACTTTGATTTCTGACGCAATGTCCGGAGATGCTGATGGTGTTAGGCCGAACAAATCCTCGGAACACGCCCTACATTACATACAATCTACGGAGAGTGAACTACATTTGCTCTTTAGACACAGACAGCCGCGTTTTAGGTTGGCCTACATTATCCATTTGTAATATCAAATTAAAATTTTAAACATACTCAATTTTATAACAAATAAAATAAAAAATATGTCGGTCCCTACTAACCTTTTTAAGTTAAGATATATTTTTTATCAGGTAAATTGTCTGCTCTTCGTGGAATGAGAAAATGTGTAGACTATACTGAATCACCCGACTGCAGCACAGCTATTAAAAGTGAAATATTTCTATATATGGGATATAGTTGAGTTATAAGGAGCCAAAACATGATGCATTTTGCATTGCGCAACTATTTTTATTGCCTCATCGTTTTATCGTCAGCTTAATCCAACGAGACGAGGACGTCAGCGCGAGACATTCGCCATATTAGCATCATCATCGAATGTAAACAGCTCTTTATTTAAATAACATTATTACAATATAAAGTGATGGCCGGCGTAGCTGAAATGTGGCTAGGAGGACTCATGTTCCTTTACAAGTTAAATTTTTTGTTAAGAGGTAGTGCTAAGCTGCATGGTGAGAGGTAGTACAATGGATGGTGCATGACACGACCACGATGATGTACACATCCTCGTATGCCGTTGAATTGGTCCGAAACGACCGGGGAGGTATCTCTCGCTCACTTGATACCGCCGTAAAAGATCGGATGCGAATGTCCATGCGCAGATGCGTTGCCCTCCTATCATTTCCCCCGCCTACTCACAAACCGCAGGAACGCGACACCGTAGGTGTCACTTTACGGCGGTATCAAGTGAGCGAGAGGTACCGCCCCGGTGGTGCCGGCCCAATTCCGTTGCATAGGAGGATGTAGTGTCATGTACCATACATGACACTACCTCCTAATATTTAGCATGGCACTACCTTTTACACCAAGAAAGCTGGGTTGAGAGAACAAATTGCAAGTGTTGAGTTAGGGTATACCTAATGTCGGCACAGTAATCATATTGTTTTAATTCATGTCCAATTAATATCACTAATTACATTTACTCTCTTCTCCGCACCCCNNCCCCCCCCCCCCCTCAGTGAACACGTATCGTGTATATACAACTAATCAGTTGCCGCAGTGCTGTTGTTATCTGATGACATTTAACTGTGCAGCCGGTAACTGTTACGTCAGGCCATCAAAGTACTTTTAATTTACAATATCAACGTTTACTGTTTACTTTATAGTCCCGGATTTATTAATATTAGCATTTTATTTATTAAAACAAATAAATCATAGTGACGATTGCACTGTATGCGCGTTGATGTCTAAAATATGGGTCACGAATCCCACGAAGTTTCAGGAAGACAGGGTCTATTTTCACGGATTAAATTACTTATTTGTGCTATCTGTTAATCCGGAATCAGATTCATTTACCTTTCAACAAAAGATCTTAATAATGCATTTACTTTTATGAAAATATATTTAAAAATTTTACCGAAAAATAATTTATTTATTGATATCTTCAGTTTGCGCGAATGTTACTCAACCAGTCCACCCTTGGCCATGGTTGCTGTAAAGCTTCTGAAACGTCGGGCTAGATAAATAATTAAATAAAACGCGATAAAATCCGTAAAAGTAGTTTTATTGTAGCTTATTTTATCACAATTTAAATTAAAAATGGAATCTTATATCAAGTTTTGAACCACTCAAAACGTTATTATATTAAAAATTTGTTCCGCTAATTTATTAGAAATTAAAGGAAGTGTTCGCTAATGTTAAAATTGGATAGAACGTTGTAAATATATGAATATGTAGATATCCAAATTTTATACATTTATTGGAATATTATGATAATAATACGAGATATAAAGAAAAACGTTTACTAAATAAAATGAACGTTGCATACGAACAATGTGCTATAATTCTATAATTGTAGCAAATATCTGATGAAGTGCAACTCGACGATCGTACAATACAATTAATGATATGTACTGAATCTCAAGAAACTACATCTACTTTAACTTTTTTTAATGATTGCTCTATGCTGACGGGAGCTCTATGCTACGGTCTCGGTGAGATTGTGTGTGTGTGATAATTAAGTTTAGTTAAAGTAATTATTATTATCTCGATCGAGGGGACCAAATCCACTCGCCGAAGTTAGCCATGCGTTATCGTGGCCCGTTGAGCTATCTTGACGGGGGGGAACCGTACCCCATTCCACCACGGGCAGGTGGTACCACTCGCGCGGTTGTCGTGCTTAACTTCCTAACTTACCAGATACCAAAGGTGAGAGAGTGAGATGAAGATAACGTCTCTACGTCTACCGTTTAAGACTTTGGCACATAGCTTAATATGAATTGATGATAATGAGCTGATATAAATAAAGTTACAAAAGTTAAAACAGAAACAAACTTCAATAAAAAAACCGTAATAATAGCACATAAGAATATGGCCATATATTGTATAAAGCACCTGAATAAACCCTTTCAACGCGTAATTGGTATCGACAAAAAACGAAGAGCATCCACAGTAGAGCCGCGGCGCAGTGCGTCCGGCCCGCAAGGACGCTAATAGTCACACAAAAGCCACACATTGGTTTTTTTTTCAATAGATTATTTTTATTTCATTCAAGTCGGATTTCAATTGAAAAACTCTACAAATGGAACTCTATCATCGATTAGCTGGGAGTATTGTGCTTTTATTTGAAAGCTCGTAGTGTATGATGCTCTTTTTAAATATAACTCAGTTGTGTGTAACATTTAACTTTCAGATTATAATTAATTGAAACAATTGCAAACAACCAATTTTTGCTTTTGCACTAAACTTGTTTGACACGTAACTGGTTTGTAGATTGTGCTTAGCACCCTTGAAGTTATTAAATAATATAGCGTCCAAGCAGGCCAAAGCTCGGCCACTGGTGGTGGAGCTGGTAGGGGGGCAGCGGTGCGGGGGCGGAGCGACCTGCGCGCGCGCAACAGCCTGCGAACTGATCAGTCTCCGTCCGACCAAAACCCGGGTCGAACATACGATTCGTTTTGTGTCGTTTACACGGTCGTGTCTACGAGTGTAACGCTCCATCTTTGAAGATTTGGTGCAGTGTTGTGATAGTGTGATTTTAGTCGTACAAAGAAATTGTGTATCACTATAGAATAACACTGTCATCGGTGCTCGGCTGACTTCACGGACTAACGGCTGTTCGCCTATTGAGGGAAGGCGAATCGCTTGCACCGGGAGGAATGAGCCCCGTACACTACTGTTCCCACACATACCGATGATCTCAAGGTTGGCATCTCTCGTACTCAACTGACCGTGTCATTATTACTCCACCCGAGACTCTGTGTCCGCTAACATTCTCTTCGACAAACATACTCTCAGTTCTGATCTCATTGCATTCGTTCCTTTCAAAGTTTCTACTGTTTAACATTCACTAACAACGACTCTACCCGTTTTTAATAACGATTTCAGCTCAACTTGCTTTATAAAATATCCACTAATAAAATTGTTGCTTGGGATGTACAATGTATCTCCCGCATACGAAATGATAAATATATGATGTATTCATATTTAAACTAACAAAATTTATACATATTTATAAGTTATATACCTACGTCATTATTATTAATTAACATCATTATACGAGTATTAAATATATGAGTGTATAATTATTTAGTCCTTTCTTGAAATGGTTTATATAAAAGATGTATGTGCAAAGTACATAGTAATCTATATTATATTCGAAGAGGTGATCAACTTGTTAAGATTGCGAAACCCATGAGTGAGTTTCACTAGAGGGCGCTCCAGCTCAATTTATGTAAGCGGGGCCTGCCCCTTCGTCACCATATAAAGAAAAGTGGATTTCTTTCATCTGTAATCGCACGAAACTTACCTACCCACTTACTTCACGTTCTGTTACGTAATTTACTTTTTATTCTGTTAATCCTGTTCATAATCATCGACATATTCTAAGGTGTCAATCTACTCTAATCTAATCCATGATAAATTAGACTCGGTTTAATTCCAGACAGACAGTCTATCCATTCATACGATAGATATAAATTAACAATTCTAGAACAAATCTCTTGATTTCTACGATAGAATTTATTTTCGTATTTCCACTAATCTTCTCCCTGACGGGGTGTTTTCTAAAGTTTTCTATTACCATTACCACTAAAATTTGATTTAATATTATATAATTTTAGTCATATAATAGCATGTACTTAGCATTCAAAATAAATTACAGATAATACAAGTAGTAAATTTATAAGAATTATAAAATACATAATTTAATGTGTTTGCATATTTCTATTAAGAGTTTAGGTAGTATGAAATTACTTTTTAGCAATGCTAAGACAACACATATACATAATTTCACTGTAAAATAAGTCATAAACTATTTATTCACTAAAACGTAACAAATCACAGAACAAAACATGTAGTAAATAATTATATACTTGCTGAATGGTTTATACACAAATATATATAAACTCCAAGAATTCATGAAGATTGGAGTGACGAATGCGGTGATAATCATGATGATGATTATGGTAAACAAATGGGTTTTCCCATAGACACTCTTGCGTCGTCCTATAGGAATTTACTTTATTTGAAATAATGTGTTTCTGTTAATCACATTTTTGTTGCCGTTGTACGTAAACAGAATAGAAAATATTATTGGATGACTTTTACTATAAACCACTGTCACACTGTCTGCTGCATGACAATAATATCTGTGGACGTCGGTAGTCTTCAAAAGGCACAGAGCTATTTCTCGTTTGCCCCTATACTACAAGAAGTATTGGCCAAATGAACACTTGTATCTCATACGACAGTATAACGCTTTTTAGGTACCTTGTACTTAAAATAGGCGCCAATAATAATTACGCATACAGTTCGTGAAAAAAAGGCAAAGTGTAGGTGGTAGCAAATGTTATAGAAAGCGAGTTTACCTTCAATTAATGATTCATGATGAAGGTCACTCGACTGAGTGGCACTACAAGAGTCGCATATAAACACTCTGGCACTGCTCAGTGTAATTGCTGAGTGGGAGCGCTGACAAAGTCCTCCCACTCTAAACCAGCACAAGGATCTACTTAAAACCAGAGAAGGGGCGTTGGCATTACAAGAAAGGGCGAAAATATGTCTTTTACGACATCTAACTGGTCTTAGAATGACTTAAAAAGATTGTGAGTTTCTATACTTTTTATAATACAAAGTCCCTAAAAGCAATCTGCCTGTATATGATCGGTTTTCTCAAAATCTACAGAACGGATTATCGTGCGGTTTTCATCAATGGATAGAACAATTCCCTTGCTTACAACTTGCTTGCTTGCTGTACAAAAATGCTTTAGTGTACAACTTTTTAGACCCTGTTATTCACGGGCCAGGCCGGGGCTGATCATTAGTTCACCTGCAAAGCGACGCTCCTAGAACACTTGACCGGTCATTCACAATGGAACTACAAAAGTAAGCAACACACCGGTTTTGACTTTTCATGCGTCGTTCTTTAGTGGTGTTTCAAGCATGAAAGATAAGCATTTACCTGTATGCTATACGAATTTCAATAAGCATTCTCATTTCCAATTGAAATTACATCCTACCCCTATTTTGTACTGATTAAATTCGTTATGTGTATTATGGCTAAGTAAGTTTTAGTTTTACCCTCGGGCTCCCACCTTGATATAGTATCAAGGGGTCATGAATGATTGCCGTAAAAGCAGCGGTGGGATCGAGCAGTGGGCCTAGATCGTTTATTTTAAAAGTTTAAAAAAAGAAATAAATATTTTTGTAGTGCTATGCATGGTGCATGAGACTACATCCTCCTATGCAACGGAATTGGGCCGGCACGACCGGGGAGGAACCTCCCTCTCGCTTGATGCCGCCGTAAAGTGACACCTACGGTGTCGCGTTTCATGCGGTTTGAGAGCAGCCGGTGGCCTACAGGGGGGTGGTGAAAAGCATCGGCATAGTTATGCTGATGTTCGTGGGTGTCGATAGACGTTGAGAGGCTCCGATCCTCGTTTGTCCCCTTATACTATAATTAAGTATTCTCATTTCTTGTTTGGCTGACGATCATGACGCAATTGTGTTGCGCTCTTAAGAACAGGAAAACTGTATTCAAATAATAGAATTTACCAAAAATTCTGGTTATTTTTTAAACTTCCGTCATTTATATATCATTTATATAAATATTCGCAAACACCTTAAACTAAATTCTCGTTAAGTAAGATTTCTGAGGCGGCATTTCTCTTTGTCTTCAAAGTGATAATTAAATAAAAAATTTCGAGTCCGAATATTTTAAGAATTTTTCTCACAACCGGTGAAACTATAATCCTATAACCACTTATTGTAATTGGCCACGCATCGCTGACACCGACCACGAATCAATTGTATAGGAGAAAAACAAAAAATAATAAGTTGCAAGTTTTAAAATCACGACATGACACGTTACGTTAGCCTTGGCAACAATAGTTTACCATAAATGAACATTTACACAACATATTTAGGTGGTATAAAAATAGGTCGACGGCGTTGGCTGTGTTGCAAGAATGCGACCTGAAATATTTCTGTAGTTCAAAATATACCTGTCGTACACGATATCAATATGGATGAGGGAAAGGGCAATGCACTTTGATACGCATAAATATGCAGTTTAAAGTGTCCACATAGTTTGAAGTTATGCACACTTTCTAGGGATTGACTGTCTACGTTGTAGGAAGATACAATAGTTACTTTAGCTAATCTTAAATAGCTGTAGGATTACATCCTTCCTATCTGCGGCATAGGAAGGGGGTCTGTCCGCCTATTATCCTTAAACGGCAGACGTAGATACGTTAGCTTCATCTCACTCTCTCACCTTTGGTATCTGGTAAGCTAGGAGGTTAAGCACGACAACCACGCGAGTAGTACCGCCTGCCCGTGGTGAAATGGAGTACGGTTCCCCCCTGTCAAGATAGGTCAACGGGCCACGATAACGCATGGCTAACGTCGGCGAGGGGATTTGGTCCCCTCGATCGAGATAATAATAATTACTTTAGCTAAACTTAATTAAATTCCCATCTATCCCTCTATCGGCCACGATCTCACCTAAACCGTCGCCCGACGTGTCTTATAGTAACCGATGAAGCTGCACAGGAAACTTCCGTCAGCATAGAGCAGTCAAAATGAACAGTTGACAGGTGTAAGTTGGCATGGAGTTCTTGCGGCATCCGAATTTATTAATCCATCTTTTGAAGATTTCCTCAGTGTAAAAATGTGGAGCGATATAATTTGATATGAATTTCGTATAGTGTCAGAAAAAGAAAAGGTAACTTGCATGAATCATTTTTAAAGTCAATATTCTAGTACCCGGCTGAGTAAATATTAACAAAACATTTTTTCAATTTATACCGTGTACCATTTACACAATTAAATTGGTATATTAAGGAAATAAAGATCATCGCCCACGAAGTAATGACTCTTTTCTTTATTTTATTTGTTTTAAACGTCATAAAACATGTTTATTAGATTAAGCATAAATTATAAATTGTATCACATACACACACATACACACACACACACACACACACCTGTCGGCCTTGGTCTTCCTCGGTACCTACATCCTTCCACATTCGCATTGTATATCTGCTTTGTTAACCTTTTACCTGGCATTCTTTCTACATGTACGAACCAACGGAGTATACCCTCAAATAAAATTGTAAAATGCATTCAAAATATTCAATTGCTTATATTCAATATAATAGATCAGAAGTTAAAAGAAAACTGTCAATGCGCACATAAGATTAGCATTATTAAACAGAACACAGTTATTAGCGAGTTCAATAATTTACAAATAATGCACCTCTCAGACTCGTCGATGCACCTCCCAGCAGGTATAATGCCCCTCCAAGCGGGTAATCCTGAATGTGTTTTAATATCCAGTATGATTTATGCTAGACCGGTTAGTGCTTAAAACACTTACCACGAAAATTCTTCCATGTCTATATTTATACATTCTTACATTATGTCGTGATTCGCCACGCAGTTTTTCAGTTCGAGGCCAAATAGCAAGAAAAAATAATATTAGCTGAGCAAAAATTTTACCTTAAACGTACGTCTATGAAATAATATTGTATTTGACGCTTGAAGCAGACCTATATTACTTAATGTTTAAAATCGCTCGCAAGCCTATAGTCGCATGTTAAGGTTGTGACTAAATGTTAAGGTGCCATTCTAAAGCCAGTTGCTATTTTACACATTCTAAGGCAACGATTGATACGTTTATTGCAACAGGCAGTCATTAATACTACATACAAGACATTAGATAAATACTTGGTTTGTATATGACTTGTCCTTGCTAAAGGAGTGTCCACTAAATGTTACAACAACCCATCCTCACGCTAGTTCTCTAATGACATTGGCTGAGGGAACAACTGAGCGCCACATGGCATAACAAAAAGTCCTTTCCGATGTATTCAAATTCTCTTGTCTTAAATACAAGTAATAATAATAACAAATAATTTATTTCGGACAAAAGCGATCCATACGGATACTCACCAACATACACCAAGTGTGTCTCGTTTCTAGGTTATAAAAATGTGTTATTAACAATTTTCACTTCCAAATCAAAGAAGTGTCAATATAATATTACATCATTAGAGGAGGAGAACATTATAGAGTGTTAGGAAATATTGATCCCATCATGATTTTTTTTATTACCAGCAAGTTATTATACTATTTAGTAGACTATATTTTTACGAAGTTGGCTAGTTATCAAACTATATATTGCTAATTATCACAAAGAATTTTGACTACACTGCAGTAGCGAACTTCACCGCAGTCGGAATAGAACCTTTAGAGTGCTAAACAAATGCCGGTACACCAAGGCCCCTTTGTTCTTAATGCAATCTATTCCCACAAAGCGGTTAATTGCTATCATCTACAGATCAAGAATGGTTTTTTTACTATTTCGACACAGTCTTCATTCTCTGAGTGAGAATAGGTGTAATATTTCGTTTTGTATCATGTTATTAAAGTCTATTGTTGTTAGAATATTAAATTTGAATTTCCCTATTGTATTTGTATCACTATTTACGATTCTCAGAGAGAATTTACTTAAGTAACGAAAGTTTGTCACAAGCGAAAACTTTACATAATGTATCTTGTTAAGCTTAAACGTAGAAACGTAGTAAATGTAACGTAAGTAGTAAATGATACGTTGGTAATTTTTGGTTACTGAGAAATAGTCCACTTATTTTAGGGATTTTTACAAAATTATTACGTACAATATTAGATTAAATTTATTGATGTTTTGGGACAAAATATTTAGAATAATTTTAAAGGGAACGTCATTTTTGGGCAAAGGATAATTCTAGTTCCTCTGGTCTTGAAATACATTATAATACAACTGATTATCAAATCATTTGCTTAAAAGCCTGGTTTTCTTCCCTAAGTTCATCTACAGCAAGCCTTGATAGATATTACATATTATCTTAAATAAAATATTATTCTCTAAGTTATCTGATTCATTTGAATTATTTTGTCTACTATAAAATCGTTTCATGAAACATTGTTTATAGAAGATCTAGGTTCCTGATATTTTACTTGTCACTTACTTTTAAATTTGTAGTTGTACCGTAAGTTATTCTTATCACCTCGGTTTTAATACCTTAATACATTTGAAGTGAATTGTGAATAGGATGACAAATTATTGCGTGCAGTTTATACATTATGATACCACGTAGGCTGACCTACGAAAGTCAGTCACATGGCACAAACTAAAAAGAGAAATGTAAAAAGGGACAAAGAACGTCTTGAAAGTTTTTCCAAGTAACACAACAGTTTTAAGAATAGAGTAGTTTGAATGTGGATGAAACAGCGGTCGAGTGGTGTTAACCTCTTATTAACTTGTAACCTCTCTATTACGAAAGGCGAGCCGATTAGAATTTTGAGATAAATCTGTCGCATGGTGACAGCGAGAAAGTCGAGACTTGATATAAAATGTTGTTCGCAGTAAATGCTGGTAGAGTATAGTTAATTCTAACGTTTATTATCTAAATTTGGTAGCAGATTACATAGCTATACATACGCACACACACACACACACACACACACATA
>JAFELO010000872.1:693469-794197 GCA_017140195.1 Eumaeus atala
TATATATATATTGTATATATATATATATATACACAAGGAAAGACACGTTAAAATCTGTATTACATAAATTCAGAAATGCAGCCTTGTTCAAAAATGAAGTAAGCAATATATGTGTAGGTGTGACCGTATATTCTAAATTTCTCACTATACTCCTTTGAAATTTAAAAAAAGTCACGTGTTAGACACGATTAGTCTCAGTAAGATCCAAGTACATTATTAACAATATTATTAGTATTGTTTTAGAGCAAAAGCAACATTTGGGAAGACAAAGTGCCACTTTAGCATCGGAAATGTATGCCAACGAAGGACTATGTTAAGTCTAACGCGTGTGAATGGATAGTTGTATTACAACTTATATTTAATTACAAATAATACGCCTTCCATAACTGAACAATAAAGGTTGCGCCGTCACATGCCACAACGGTTAATTTGGCTAAGTATTAACAAAATAAACTAAATTCTCGAGCCGGCTTCCAGTAATAGACAATTCACCTTTAAAAACGTACAATGTAGAGAATGTTTCTGTAATATAACGGTAAATTGACACAGTCACATAGCTTTAGATATGGTAGCGAATATGAGCTTTTGATGTTATTTTTCCCGCCACTTATTTTAAAAATTGATAAACATCGATGTTCGGAATCTTATATTACATACTAGCTGATACCCGCGACTTTGTCCGCGTGGACTACAGACCTGCAATATTTGCTATTAGCCATGGCCTATGTGTTATCCTTATGTACAAGCTCTATTGTAAAGCTTGATTAAAATCCATTCAGTAATTTTTATGTAAAAAAGAGTAACAAACATCCTTCCATATCTACAAACATTAGAGTTTATAATATTAGTAGGACCATATTCATAGGATCGAAAATGAATATTCATCGAAGCTAATAAATTGGTAGGTTAAGGTTTAGGTAGATCCATATACAGGTATTGAAACAAAGTACTTGTGATCTTATTACGTGTAAAATATTACCATTATACTTACATTGACCTTACTGACGCAACAGACTATCTATCATATCATGGATGTGTACAGACGTTTTCGTATCAATATGAAACCAGTTTTACCTATATTTTTTGCGGTACAATATGATCCACACGGCGCCGGGTGGAACAACAATACGTAGAGTCGTCGATTTGTGCAGATGACGGTTTGATTCACTATGATTATACACCTGCTGTCGACCGTGGGCACTCAAGCGGTGACAACGGCCCGTTATGTCATTCCACACCACGCAGGGCTCCATACTCTCACGCGTACCGCCTACATGTCATCAATCTCCCACGACTTCAGCGTCATATAAATGACACTTTACGCTTCCTTATACTTATCTTATTGTACTGCCCTCAATGACCTTTTAATGCATATATTTTTTCATAATACGCTAATTCTAGTTTTTAGTATGTATAAAAAGTAACGGTTTAATATATTTCCGTATGTATTAACACTTCCTATTTTTGTAGAATGATTAATGAGATTTAAGTTAGATTAATGTGTTTTTATTCTCCACCTAAAATCCAACGAAATAATTAGTATCTTTATTAGGAACATTCCCTAGAATTTCCTGTATTTGTCCTACAAAAAATATTAAGAAGTAGTGCTTTGCTACATTGCAGCCTAATTGGGCCGGAATAACCAGGGAGGTACCTCTCGCTCACATGTCACCGCAGGAAAGTGACATCATAGCTGGATGTCTAAAGTTGGCGCGAATGTTACTCATTACAATGAAACTACTTTTACTGATTTTATCGCGGCTTATTTAATTATTTAACTATCCCGACGTTGCGTTAATCGGAACAACTAAATAATTTTAATTCTTCGGGTACTCTTAATAATTTGAGACATAGTAAAACTTCTGAAACGTCGGGCTGGTTAAATAATCAAATAAACCGCGATAAAATCCGTAAAAGTAGTTTTATTGTAATGACAACACAGCTGTCGCGTTTCGTGTAGTTTGTTAATAGCCTGTGACCGATTCGAGAAAAGGAGGTAAGGAGGCCAACGCAACTGCATGACAATAGTGTCAAAGGTGTATTTGCTCCCTATACCATATAAAAAATAAATGTATTGAATAATAATAGTGATTTTATTCGTCAGATATAAAAACCGCTTTAAGGCGCAGGTACATTTTAAAAACAAAAATATCTGACAGGCACTTATTATGAAAGAGCAGGTGGCGAGAATTCGCAACCCGAGGAAGGATGCCGCCGATTTTGATAAAAAAAGACCAATAGCCCCCAACCACAAAGGCAGCCGCAGTTAAGTGCAGTCGTATAATAAGTTATAGTAGGGAAGTAAACACAACATATCTTTAAATGGAATATGCATATGTATTCTTACAAAAATTAAGCATTTACGACCTGACATAGCCATTTACTACTGTTCTCACCTACTCCAGTGACTTGACATTTTTCTGCGTATTATCATTTTTAATGCGGGAAAAAAATTTAAAGGAACAGAAGGGCTTTACACTAATTTCAAAAACCAAACTAAATAAAAATTATATGTAAGACGATAGACATCGGACCGTCAATGTCTACCGAAAACAGATTCAAATGGTGCGTCAGACAATGACGTAATATAATCGAAAATTGTACTGAATGATAATCGTTTTATCTACAATTTTATGTGTTTCCTTATCTTTTAACCGGTTTTTATGTTTTGTATGACCCGCGCCGTAAAGCGATCTTTTGTAAATTACGACTAAGATCACTATCGTTATTCATTACACTTGTCGTGTCATCATGGCAAACTTCTTAACTTTAAGTGATTTATGCATTTCAAACAGTTTGGAAACTCCACCGAGTATTTTCTATAAATTTACATAATTCTCCTGTAAATGGCGATGTATAAACATCTTTTGTAAATTCGTTGTATTATAGTTTCAAATTTGTACATAATCTCATTCTAGCGGAATTTTGGTTGGACCACGTGGCAGTTATATAATTAAAAAAAAATTGCGACCCTTGAGTACTTACTCCCTACTCTTCAATATGGTCACACAAAGTCTCGTATGTTTAACATTAATAATTCCAAACATCATTTAAGTTGATTCATCTCTTTAAAACCTTATAAGCATCATTTGGCGGGCATATTTCATTATATTGCCGATTCAAGGCCTTGGTAATCACTAACTGCATAACGTTAATTATTTAAAAAATGAGGTATTGCGTGCCGGTAAGTGTAGCTTCTTAATAAGTCTGGCTTAGTTGTATCATCATCAGACCGACTAGGTACGGCCACTTTTCAAGGGCATTAGCATCTTGCTGCATCTCATTGTTCTGCCAAGTCATTCACATCATGTAGTCTCGGTTTCTAACGTAGGTCTCCAAATTTTGATAAGAATTTTTCGTATTTTAAGTGGCTATCGATTTGCAATAATAAAATCGACACCCATGGGTTGACGTGGTTACCGAAGCAGATACAAAATAAACAAATATTAGTGCTTTTTGATCGTGCCATCGGTTTAGGACAATCGGAGAGTACACAAACTTAGATTCATTTAGAATTTTGCTGCAATTATGGTGTCTAATCTTGCTATCGTTTTCGGTATTCAATAAATGTTCTGGAACTGTTTTTTTTTTGTAGAGTTTAGTAATTGATGATCTATAATACTAATAAATCTAAAGAGTATGTCTGTTTGTTTAAATGCACTAGTCTCAGAAACTACTGGCCCGACTTGTAAAATTATTTTGCGTTGAATAGTTCATTTATCAAGAAAGCCCATAGGCCGATAATATACTATGTCGCTACTAATAATAGGAACGGTATACGCGGGTGAAGCCGCGGGGTGATACTAGTACACAAATATACAGCGACATAACGTGAATTTTCGTTTGCCTTAATTTATTTATACAACATGAGGTCAGTTCAGTTTCGCACGTTATGAGAGTGGGTCACATGCGTTGCACAATTTACTCAACAAAACAACAATGCCCAGGGATTGTACTTTAAAATGTACTGCATACTAAAAGCCCTACATAGACTTAATGCTGAATAGAATAAAGCAAGAGATCTTAATACGATAAACGGCCTGGTCACAGGTCACTGGTAAACAATGGAAACAATAAATTATAAATTGTCTCTACATATAACTACATAAACGGATTATAGCGCTGTTTGTATAGATATTTAATACCACCTCCTACGTGTCACCGTCTTTGAAATATTGAAATTAATTTTCATTCATGTTGCAAATTGTAAAAAAAAACACATTTTATATCTTTTTCTTTATAGTATAGGGGGAGAATACGAATCAAACGAGAAATCAGAGCCAGACGACTAGCGACGCACACGAACAACTACATAATTACTATGCCGATGCGTTGCCCTCCTCCTCCTCCCCTCAATGGCCCACCGGCTACTCACAAACCGCACGAAACGCGACACTGAAGATGTCACTTTACGGCGGTATCATGTGAGTGAGAGGCACGCACGACCGTGGAGGTACCACGGTCGTGCGGGTACAATTCCGTCGCATAGGAGGATGTAGTGTCACGCACTATGCATGGCACTACCTGTTCCTAAAAATTCTTGAAGTTTTATTGTAATGTGTTTTAGGAATATTCGTGTCGTCCGTTACTAGTTCACGTGTCTAGCAGAAAGGCTCTTTCTTTGGCAGTGGGATGATGATGTTAGGAGTATTTGTGTGAACTATGAATGTATAAACTGTCTGTTCTTCTGATCGTCGAAGACGTCCGTCGCAACTCCCTAAAATCTTATTTATACACTAGCTCTTTGTAGAATAGTTTAGCGTTTTAAATATTCACTTAATCTATGAGTAAGAAGTTGTGCTATACTGCATTATAGCAACATTGGTCTGGCACAAACAAGGAACCTGTACCTCTCGAACATATGACTGTACCGCAAGGTGACAGCTATGCTATGGTTTTGTGAGTTTCCGGTGGTTCATTGTAGAGGTCTAAGGAAGGAGGGCAATAAGTCTATAGAACAATTACTGGGATTTATATGATCGTCGACACCTAAAAGTTAATCTGTTCGTTTGCCCCCTTATACCTTCCATATATACTCTTATTATATTCTCAAAAATCCAAATTAGTAGTCACTGGCCGTAAATGGTTACAACCGCGGCTTCCGTCGCTACATGAAGGTGAAACGTTAACCAGTGCCTTCATTTACATAAAATTTAAACTAGCTTTTGTGATTATGTTATGTTACTACATATGCGTGCTACTATTTCCCGCTGAGTACAGCACGCATCTAGTGAAGTTATTTTTTTATGGAATAGGGGGGGGGGGCAACGAGGAATTAGTGCCTTTTTACGACTACCGGCACCTATGAACTTCCACATAATTACTATACCGATACGTTGCCCCCAATGGATGTTAGTGTACGCCAGATAATTGCATACGGTGGTCCTACCGTCGGTACCGTGTGATACCACCATAAACTGACAGCTACGCTGTTGCGTTTCGTTCGGTTTGTGAGTAGCCGGTAGCCCATGGGGGTGCTGGGATAAAGGATGCACATATGTAAAATTGAATCAGCAGTGAGCTTCTCTTCGCTTCCACTGCATATGATCAGGTCCGAGAAAAAGAATGTCTGTTGATGGATGCTTTGTCATTCTATGCTATAAAGATATCTAATACATTGTCATCCGTTTTGGTGAGTAAGAACATAGCAGAGATGCATGTCAAATGCAATCAGAAATCACGAAAGCTAGAATGATAGCGGGATATCCTTCTTAAACATAAGTGGACACTAACTTCTTGTACGTCGAAGGGCGACGATAGTTCTGTTCAGTTATTACTTCGACCGACACTTTATAAATAACACTGTAATAATTGCTTCGAAGTAAATGTTAATAGCAAACTGAGCTAATGATACTGACCGATATTAAACGTTTACGTGTTGGGTGAATTATGTGTTCGTAATTAAGTGTTTGTAACGGACTGATCTTATTGCGATCAGCTATGTTGGGTGAATTATGTGTTCGTAACGGACTGATCTTACTGCGATCAGCTATGTTGGGTGAATTATGTGTTCGTAATTCAGTGTTCGTAACGGACTGATCTTATTGCGATCAGCTATGTTGGGTGAATTATGTGTTCGTAATTAAGTGTTCGTAACGAACTGATCTTATTGCGATCAGCTATGTTGGGTGAATTATGATTATGTTAATGTAATGGAACTGCACGATGCACTTACAAACGTATTTTTGATTCGCATTTACTGCATATTAGTTTGGTTTTATATTTTTTAGTTAGTTTATTATTGTTAAGAGAAGAGAATGACAATTATAAGTATGTATATTATAGTATATAAATAACTTGATCTGAGCTTAGTTTATATTATTGTTAGAATTACATTTGGAGAGAGGCACTACTCAAGTGCGTACAAGTTTTAAGTTATTCTATCAAAGTGTTACTATTCTCAAATTGGTGGTAGTCCCATTCAAGAATGTTATTGAGCGACTCAGAAGCTGCTCGTGACCTGTGGCGCTGTCGGGGAGGCCTATGTCGAGCAGTGGACGTCGTCCGGCTGCTGATGATGATGAATCAGAAGTACTACTTTAAGAAGAGGCAGTGCCATGCTGCATTTTAGGAGGCAGTGTCATGCACTATGCATGACACTGCCTCTACATCATCCTATGCAACGGAATTGGGCCCGCACGACTTTGGGGGTACCTCTCACTCACATAATATCGCCGTAAAGTGACATCTTCAGTGTCGCGTTTCGTGCGGTTTGTGAGCCGGTGGACCATTGAGGGGGGGAGGGGAGAAGGAGGGCAACGCATATGCATAGTAATTATGTGGATGTTCATGGGAGTCGGTAGTCGTAGAAAGGCCCCGCTATTCTATAAAAAAAAATAAAAAATCAAAAGAGTGTATTTTACTACCAGTAGTACTAGAGACACATTTGTGTAGTACAAATACAGTAGTAAGTGCTTCTTGGTAGTAATAATGTCGTCTGAGCCGAATTTCGGCCACGGCCAACATCTCTATAGAGAATAGTGAACCGCACAGGACATATTATAGTGCACAAGTGTGTGCGCAGGCACAAGTGCACTCCTTGTCCCCTCATTCTCGTAGTCCGATGGGACAGCAATCCGACACGAACACAGAATAATTTCCACAGAATGCATGTTCCTCTTCCGAATTTACACATAAAATTAAGAAGACATATTCTTGATTCGTAAGGCTACTTTACATAAACATTTATGATAGCTGCAGTAATACAAAATTTGTAGCAATAAAACTTATAAAAGTTCACCGAAATTTAATTGATATAGTATATCAATAAAATATAAATTTATGATTAAAAAGTCCTATAAAATCATAAATATTATAATATTAACATTTTATTATAACATCTGTATTATATTGTAATATAATTTTAACATAAATGAATTTCAAATATGGTACGAAATTTAATTTTAGACTGCTTTCCGATATTTTAAAATGAGTAATTTCGCGGGAGAAGATTTACAGTTAGCTTTAACAATTTTCCGTTTAATTTACAGGGTGATCGGTTGTGGATCCCAAGATTATGAGAATTAGTAACAACCAACCTTGTTATTTAATATTTTAGCCCGTTACTCATTATTATCGATCGGCCGACGCGATGGACCGAGAATAGCTATGGACTGCCATGGGGCAGGAAATAGTGGGAAAGGTTATCCACTAGAGAGTTGAGATATTCCACACTAACCGGAAACTCGAATCTTGCATCCAAGTCTGCTGGCCGGCTGATGCGGCATAAATGCGTTCCTCGTGTTAAAAAGAAACTGCTGTAAAGAGACATTTTTCAATCACCTAATCACGTGCTTATTAACAATTGGTACGTGAATATTAATAGTACATCCATATATAATTGAACAGATGGCAGATGGGCTTGTAAGGTTCGGGAGTGGAGGCCGCATTTAGGAAAACGAAAGTGTTGGTCGACCATTCACCAGGTGAGAAGACGATCTCCGTGCAATAGCCGGTCCGGGATGGATGCGAGTAGCAGAAGATCGGTCGTCTTGGCGTTCATTGAGCGAGGCATATGTTCAGCATTGAACCGTTAAGGGCTGATAATGATGATGATATAATTGTAATAAGAGCTCATTAAGATTGCACTTAATGTTTGCTTTAATTTAATTTTGTTCATGATAGTAAAAAAAAAACGAGAAATTTTATAACATATAATACTCGTGCACACGTCAAACCTATCCCAAGAGAATCATGCATTTTTTAAAGTATACAAGTATTTACATATTACAAGACATTGTAATAATAATTTCATCAATATCCGTTCAGAACTCTAAAAAAAAACCTTTCTCATTTATAATGTTAGTAGCCTTTGATCATATAGTTGTATAGTTGATCAAAGTTCATAGGTTTCAATAATTTTACCATGGCTTTTCACCATCTATTTTTGGTAGTCAGTCATCAATTTAAAATCAGCCACTTGAAGATGACCTGTCCCAAAAAATTGGCAGAAAGCCACATATTGTAAAATTTTCATTGGAATTAGATGTCGACACGGAGAATCCTCTTGCTCATATTGTACCTGCTAAGCTTTGTTGTTGTGTTTCGTGTTGTTTGATTATGCTAAACCATTGGTAGTGCGGCGTTCCTAGTTCCTTTGGCCCTATTCTTTTAAAATGCCAGTAGTCCCGTTACTGTATAATATAACAGTAGCGAACGCTTTTAAAACTTCCTCCTATCTCCTGATTCAATTAATTGCCAGTCCCAAGTATATGTATATATACATCGAACTCGATCAGCCCTCAGCAACAGTCAGTTACTAGCCGTCTGATAGGTAATTAGCGTCAGTATTACGTGTAAATCAGAAGTGATTAGGTATGCTGTCCGCGTGGAGCCGCGACATCGCCGCCTGCCGTCGTCGCCACCGGAACCTCATTATACGGCGACCGTTCCTTCGTCCACGATAGATCATATCGATAACAGAGCACGCACATCTTTTATGTACCTATTTAATTCAATATATCTTTTAAATAATATCACTAGTTTCAATTAATTCGCCATTTTATGTATAAGTTATGTGCTGTGTGTTGCTAAGGACTTTGCGGTTTTCTACTTGTATTTACTTGGGGTGAAAAAAAAAACTTTGATATCCACATACCATTTGATACGGTGTCGATTACTCGTTTCTCTCCCTATACTATATAAAAAAGACTGAAGATGATTTTTTTAATACTGGGTAAATCATCATTCATCAAAGATTTTTCTATTGAAAATAACAATAAAAATATTTTTTTATATATAGGTGTTCTCACCATGGCCATCATGAACCAGTCCCTTTTTAGAGTATAGGGGAGCAAACGAGCAATCGGAGCCTTTCTACGACTACCGACGCCCATGAACATCAGCATAATTACTATGCCTATGCGTTGTCCTCCTTTTTACCTCCCCAAATCAATGGGCCACCGGCTACTCTCAAATCGTACGAAACGCGACACCGTGGGTGCCACTTTAGGGCGTTATCAAGTGAGCGAGAGGTACCTCCCCGGTCGTGCTGGCCCAATTTCGCTGCAATGCAGCATGACACTAACTCTTACTGAAAGTCCCTCTCGTATTTTTTTTTTCATATGTGAAATAGAATGTGAAATAGAAATAGAATAAAGAAATACTTATCTTTAATAGAGCATAAAAAGATGTTAGAAATAATAGTCACATCATTTTATATAAATTAACATAAAATTACATATTAACTTTACTATTTAGAAAGTAATCGAACCACTATGACCAATTATTAAGTATTTTTCTTTGCCCACTTTCAGTTACTTAAACACTTTTACAGGAACTGTGTTCACGCGGAAAACACAATTATAAAAATAATGATGTAGCGTTATTATAAATCAAATTGATTATAATACATTCAAAGTTATTTAATTAAAACAGAACATCGTGTAGCACCAGTGGGTTGGAGCAATTGCTCAATATCTGATGTTCAACGGCTAACTTTTCCTTCAAGAATAATTCTGCTGTAATCATCTGGCCAGATCTTAGACTGTAGTATATGACACCGGCAAAATACCACCAAACGCTTACCAGCACTTTCTGAGTCAACATTTGTTGGAGACAGGATTTGGCCGGTTCCCCCGACTGCAACCATTGTGATGAGCGTTTCCGATTACGTACAGAATCCACTGTTCATCGCGAGTTACCACACGAGTCAAAATTCCCTCATTCATATGAGGGTTGAGTTTTGAATAATGTTACGGAGCACACAACGCATGTTTGTTTGTGTGTTTTAATTAATTTATGCGGTACCCAATCCTCGAGCTTTTTTTACTTTGCCAATTTGTTTCGTGAGTAATAGTTGTTTGGTCACTCACACCTAGGCCAGCCGCCGCCAAGGTACAAAGGTTATCTCCAAGATCACCATTAAACTCTTGTCGGCAAGGGTCTCCAGCCGACTACAAGCTTACCGTGCTATCTTCAATAGTGGCACAATCATAATTAAGACTTCAAGCTGTTTTTATAGCGTTGGTACAGCGTTTCATTTCCAAACCAAACTCAGCTAAAATTTGCGGCGAAAGTAGTTAGTTTAACTAACTCCTTTATATTAAGTACATAGAAATTTGTAGTATACATCTTAACATACTCAAATATTCTCTTGGCATATTTTTACTGCAACTACTAATAAAACATAATGTAGTTTCATTGGATTCAAATTACGGCTATACCGTTACGGAACGACATGGCACTTCCATTCGTTGTTTTCTCTAAGGAATCCAGCACAAGCAACAGAGCCTACTAACCTTCAACAGAAATGGCTACAGCAGTCGTATTGTCCCGCTACTAATACTATCAATACCGTTCGAAATAATATGCTGCAATTCGTTCCGTTTAGATTATTATCGAAAATATTCAATTCTGATCTCTACAGACCGCTGAGATATCTTAACGACCCTGTTGCAAAACATAACAAAGATTATCTTTGTAACGGAACTTTCGTATTTTGTTAGCTTCCTCTTTGTTATTTCATTTATTAATAATCGTTTCCGATGGTGTCGCTACCTACATGGTAATGTAATAATAATAATATCACACCCCGTTAGCCTAGTCCTGTGCTAAGTACCATAAGGACTTGTGTCAGATGTGTTGTGACAAATAAAAGAAATTTATTTAATATTTTTGTAAATATATTTTTTATATTTAAGATTTCGACGACCGAGACGGGATTAGAACCCTCGGCCACTGGCGTAACACGCGGATTAAACCGCCGCGTTTCGAACTGAGCCAGCCGGTCGTCAATATCTTTATAGTGTTATTACAACAGGTACTACGCTACTGAAGCAAAGCAAGTTTCAAGATCTAAATGGCAGATATCAAACGTCTCAGTAGATTTCTGAAATGTACTCGAAACAAGTTTGTGAATTTGTGCACATTAAAAATACCACAATCTATATTTAACTAAACTAAAGGAAACAGACTACAACTAGGAAATATCTTGTTTGAGTGTATTGTGGACAACTAGACAGTGTTCTCAAAATGGAACTAATGGGTTGTAAATGTTTAGAAAGAATAAACAACCAATATCTTTTGTTCTGTTCTGTTGGCTTATCAATTTCGCGAGTTTTAAAGCCACACCAGCAAATAGTTTCATTAAAAACAGTTTTTGATTTAAAAATATTTTTCTTCAGATACTCACGTTTTATAGTTAACATGTTGCAAGTATTTAAATCATAATCACATTTGAATCGATGGTGCCACGATATACGCATACCGGTAACTCTGGAATGCGGAGTATGCATTTTCAAGCAGTTGTTTTTTTCTTCTAGTCATTAGACCGGTCCTTGTGTGACTTATCGGTATCTTGTTATATTTGAGACACATAAACCGTTATGGTTTCCGCTAAAATTAGATATCTTTATGATATCTAATTTTATATCATAAAGTAGATCTTAACTGCTTCCTTCCGGTCGGTAGCGGTTTTCGGTTTTTGTTTTGCCATAGTCCATAAATATGGAATAGTTATTGATGTCTTGAGTTTACGCGAACGGTAGTCATTACAATAAAACTACTTTTACGGATACCCGTGACATGTTTGCTGTAAAGCTTCTGAAATGTCGGGCTACAAAAATAATTAAATAAACCGCGATAAAATCCGTAAAAGTAGTTTTATTGCATGAAAAACTTAACAAATACACCATGATAGCCACCATAATAAACTCATTAACTAATTCTCTTTAAACGGAAATAACATTAAATTGCAAATTAAAAGGAAGCCAGCACATTAAATATGACGTGGCGAAATTTTTTTGTTCCCCTACTATTCTAATGTTGGCAGCATCGCTAGTAACTATATAATGTTGACTCCAATGCCCCGAGTGTACATCAAGTTGCCTTGTGACTGGCATCTTAATAACTGGCATGCATAATGAGATTGAAAGCCTTTGACGGAAAATACAACGGGCGTACATGCTAATTAGGACACCAGATGCTCTCCACGCTTACACACTCTTAAGACACTACTTACTACTGTGTTCTTCAGACAGTATGGTGCTTCACACATGAACATCTTCTATTGATATAGGTATCTAAGCACTAAAGCGCACTTACGAAGTTGTTGCTCGTACGGTCTTAATACCAGTGATAAACACACTTACGAAATAAAAACCTAATATTTCATTTAGAATACAATATAAGTTTCTATAATATATAATAGGTTCCTATAATTAAAATAGGTAATATAGTAGGTACTACGTAAAGATGAGCTTACCGGGCTGATATAGAATAAATAAGCAGTTGTTATAGTCCGTGCAAGAGCGAGTAGCTAGCATTTTGTCATAGTGAAATATTTATCTAATAAATCTCTTTCGTTAACTATACTTTAATCTTAGTGAAATAGCGCGTAGACGTAGTACAGGTTACAGATGTACAGATACTATCATTAGATTACCTATCAAAATAAATTCTTTGTAGCAGTCCGTTGTTAAAATCCTGACATCAGAAATCTATTTTAATTATTATGTAAAAAATCCGAAACTAACAGACAGAAGACGTGGGTATGTAGACGATCCGTTGGGGTTGATAAAGTTGGAGCCCATAGAAGTAGTGAAGATTCCTTTCCCAAGAGAGAAACTGGCATGTGAGCATTGTTTGCAGGCCTACTTTTCGTACTGTGTGTGCCGACGAACAAGTCGAGACGTGAAAGTGAATGGCGCAAGCAAGTTCGTACGAATCTACGGACGTGTTTACGCCTGATTTGACTTGCACACGCAAGGTTGCCTCTGCTACCAATATAATATAATGAAGTAATATATTGGTCGACTAGTTTCAATCAGTATACCTTGAAGTAACTTCAGTGTTAGGAATATATAATATATTCAGAAAGAACAATATTTTATAATTACTTGCCTATTATTGATGTCTTAATTTATGCGAATGTTAGACATTACAATAAAACTACTTTTACTGATTTTATCGCAGTTTATTAAATTATTTATGTAGCCCGACGTCTCAGAAGCTTTCTGAAACTTCGAAACGTTGGGCTACATAAATAATTTAATGAAACGCGATAAAATCCGTAAAAGTAGTTTTATTATAATTACTAACATTCGCGTAAACTTAAGAAACCTTTCTTTTCTTGAGAATAACTGACAGTTTGAGTAGCATGCACATATGTTCTTACCGAAATATTTCTTGTCTAGGAGGCCTAAACTTTATCAGTTCGTTAACTGGTAAAAAATAAATTAGAAATTAATTTCACAAGGAAAGTTAGACACTTCAGCATACCTATCTGGCTGTTGGTTCTGGATAGACAGGAGTAGCAGCGGTGTGAAAGTGTGAACCTTGTACAATAGAAAAGGAAAGTAAAAAAAGTATACGTATTAGGCATTAGCGTGCTAATGGTTGTAACAAGATAAAGAATCACTTATGATGCCCACCGTTGGAGCAAATGCGTGATCTCTACCATTTATAATAATATCTCGATACCATTTCAACAGTATTATGCCCCTTTTTAAGACTATTATTTTGCAGGAGATATACTTAAAATGACTGTAAATTCACTAAAACACTTAATCTTCGACTCTACACACTTTAGCAGTCCATTAGGACTGCTAAAGTGTTTCGACGTGGCTATAAAACACTTCATCAACAATTACCTTAATCGCTACTGTTGATTATACAATAACTATTGTATATTAAGTGGTAATGAACCTTAAATACCATATACGCAAATAAAATTGTGTGTCACGACCAACTTGAGAAGTCAAGGTTTTTTGGCCATTGAAGACAATGTAAATAGTTTCCGTGCATCAATCATATGTGGCCTTACATGGATTGCGTCACAGTCAATCAAGATAAATTATTAGCATAAAATTTGTGTCACATATGTGGTATTTTTTTAATGGGCACGTAAAAATAGGGTACCTACGCCCCGAAAAAAACAAAATGGTAATCGATGTATTTTCAATTCCGTGTCAAAAGACGTCCTTGGTTCTCTAAAGGCAAGTGAAGTGAAGACGATAAAATATTGATAGAATGATGGCAAATAGAACCACGTGAAAAGTTAAAAGAAACAATTAATAAAAAAAAAAAAACCACAAGTATTCTAGTATGTTTGAGATCTCATTGCATTTAGAAATCAATTTTTCTTAGTGGCTCTACAAATTTGTTTGTAAAATTAATCTATAAATTTGTTCTTTATAAAATTACTGATAATCATTTATTAAATCAAGTTAACCAAGGTAAGGTAGTGTATATTACCTGTCTGTCAGAGTTTGACACACACATCTTGCGAACATGGTCCCAAAGGGAGGTCCGACTATTGTCTAAAACTACCGTGTATGCCCTTTGTCAATTTAGGGTTACTTAATTTTTAGGAGAAAGAATTAACGACAGGTCGAGATTCTAAAGCACGGATTAAATAAATAGGTATCTATAATGTAGTTAACATTAATATCACCTTAAAAACTAAATGTTGACTCAATGCAACAACCTCCAATGCAATAAATATACTCACAGGTTTTTATATTTAAATTTAGTCTGAAGATAAACACTGAATATCGCATTGACTCCGAAATTTAATTTCGTTATTTCCTTGTGGCAAAATTGTGTAATATGTTTTATTATTTTTCGTGATAACTTTAGTAGATACGATATAAGTAGACTTGAAAGGTAAATAACGGCTCAACAATGACAGTAAAAAGACCGAACGCGTATAAAAAGACACGCAGAGGGCGAAAACTAATTATAAAGTCATATCATGGTCATTCACCCACCTGCCACTAGATCGGAACGAATGCTTCTTAATCAACGCCGCACCGTTTGGCAGGTCATGGGTTATTTACAAGGAAATCAGACATTTCGTTTGCTTGGATCTTATATATTTTAATATGCATTAAGTTATCAGTTTTCCTAATTTAATTCTGTATGTTATTTTGTTTGTATTTATGTAATTATTGTAGTTTGAAAGGTGGAGAAGTTCATAGGCACAGTCTATGAATTTATTTCCAGAACTGGCAATGTGGCCAAGGTTATTCACGTGCAAAGGCACGGAACTGCCGGGGCGGAACTGTAGTATATCAAAAAGATCAATGATTAATTCTACCATCACCATTATGTAATTATTATGAACTGCATTTAATGATTATGTTCCATTTTGAATAGTATTTTTAATTGAGTCCCCGCCAGTGGTTTGTCCAGGTTGACTACTACACACCCCCAGTACATATTTTGCCTTAACTTATTCGATTATTCTGTAATAGTGATTCAGATTAATCGGTGCTATCCCCGATAGTGCGATTCACATTAATATTCCCCTGAACATTAAAAATAATGAAACGTCCTCGTTTATTTTAATATTTAGATCTATTAATTGTGAAAACTAACTAACACAGCTGTATGTAACTTTACTGCATTACACACACGAATACACGCATAGGCAAACAGATGAGGTAGGTCATGTTGTCATAAGGTATGCTCATTAGTTATTATTTTGTCGCTTAATTAATCTAAAACTATCTGGCATAATATTTATTATATTGTTTATTATTTCGTAAGATAAATGGCGTAAAATCTATCTCACGGAACCATTTTTTTTTTTGGTAATAAAAATTGAATAGTTTTATTCCTGATTGAAATACACAGATATGCATTTTCCAATTTTCATCCAAAACAGTTCAGTATTTGGTTAAAAAATATCAAACATACATACAAACATTAGTGTTGTATAGAAAGGACTCCATAGTAGGATTTTATTGCATAAGGGTTAATAGGTATTTTTAACCATCCAGTAACCAGTATACAGATGCATTGTCCTCGTTTAAGACATCACAGATTTTATGTAGGTGAAAGAAGCTGCCCGCGATGTCGACCAGTGCGTAATGGCAGTACCTGCTATAACAAATAAAAAACTTTCCTTGAAATTTACCTCAAAGGAAAGTTTTTATTTATACTCATACTACATGCCTCCTCAGTTTTTTTGTGTAATTATGTAAAAGAAAAAAATAACCAATGTCTTTCCTTTCTTTTCAGAGACAATGTATATAGGAACCCTACCGCTTGTGGTGTGGACACTGCTAACAACCGCGACATATGTAAGTTTATTTATTCTATTTTAGTTGAGATTTGACCTGGATCAATTGTACTTCATTCCCGGAATGGAAGTTAAGCAGCCACGTAGAGTAGTCAGATCTACTCGGATCAAACGATCCCTCACGGCCTACCGTACAAACTAGAGTTCTTATTTAGATCTATTTGGACTGACACTGCTTGTGATCAAAGGAGTATTACAATTTTTGATTTTGATATGCTTTCTATATAGAGTTCTTCAAAATACAATATTATAATATCTCAAAAGAAATTAAATTAAAAAAAAATATTTTAGACATCGCGGATCATGATGTTCTCTTCATTCATTTTGTGTACTATACAAATTAAATATTTGTATTTAATTTACTTTATATTAAAAAATGTGTCTTAATACTTATGCATATCAAGTTTTTGTCCCAGTACCATGGCATATTGACGTGAGCAGAAGTGTGTGTATATTTTATCATTGTTTGTGTTTTATGTTTCTTTTAGGTAGCGACTCAAAACCAGTATGGAATAGGCTTAGGAATAAAACGAGAAGTATTTTTCTTAAATTTAGAAGACGGATACTTTGGTTGTCAAGTTAACGAATCGACGCAATTATTACAATTATATGAATTGTCTAAATTATGCGACGGTGTGCCGGATTGTTATAAAGCATCCGACGAACTTAGAACAGAATTAAAATGTTCAGGTAAGACAACAGCGCCATTGCGTTAATATCTATCGTAATATATTTATACCGTTTGGCAATTTATTAATATATTGATATATTGAAATTTGATCATACAAGTAGCCTTGCCTGTAAATACTGTTCCAATAAAAATATATATACGTATATTGAGCTTTTGTGCTTTAGCGTTAAATATTTACGTGATATAAAATAAAAGTGAGATCTACCCGGAACTTCCCTAGTTTGTGATAGAAAAAGATCTGACTACGTGGACACATGGTTCTTAAGAAAAAGACGCAAGTGAATCGAAGACTTCGAAGACATACTGTCCGTAAACATTCTCGACGATTTAATATAACAACTGGAACCGAGTCACGATTTAAAAAATAATTATTTGTGACTATAAAAACCTATAAGTATAAGAATACACAAAAACTATGTATTTTTATCCGCTGTATAGCCATCATCAAGTCCCGATCACTCTACATTATGATCTGGTCAGGTCGGGTATAAGTCGTTTGGGAGATTATTTAACGCTAATTAGCATAAAAGCTAAAATGTAAATGCTAGCAGAATTTGGAGCCTCAGAAGTAATCCACAAGACTTGTAATCTTTATTTTTCCCTCGGACGTAGCGCGTTTGTGTACTCGTATTTCTATTGAAAACTGACCTCAACGTCTAAACGACATTATCGAGTCAACGGATGTCATTTTATATGAGCTCAGTATATTTCTATATTACTATATAAAACTAGACATATTACAGTATATGTTACTGTGTTTTATTCAATATATTTTTTCTTTGTAACAATATCGTAAGACAAGACTTGTTTTACTATTTGTTAAAAGTTTCAGGACTCGACAATGTTTTAATCTATTATTGTTTTTTCATTTAAAGACACTTGTACCAAAGAAGATGGCGCCCAGTGTATTAATGGCGCCTGCTTAAATGGTGTCTGTTACTGCAATGATGGTTTCGGTGGATGTAACTGCCAAGAACCTGGTAATTATTTTAAAAGTAATTTAATAATGAATATCGTGTTAACTTTATATTTTTATATACACTAATTATTTACTTTCTAGATATAAACGAATGCAAGGATAGACCGTGCGATGTTTTTGCTCACTGTACGAACACCGTCGGCAGCTTCCAATGCTCATGTTTTCCAGGATACATTGGTGACGGATTCACATGCAAAGGTATGGGGCATATTGCGCTTTAGCTGTAAATATTTTTTATAGTATGGGATAAGCGTGTGCACGCGGTGGCCTTTGGTGACTGTGATGGCCTATTAACATCCGTATACGCAGATGCGTTGCCCTCCTTTACCGCATCTCCGAGTAGGCACCACACGAAACGCGACAGCTTCCACTTTACGGTAATATCGTGTGACCTCCACGGTCGTGCTGGCCCAATTCGGCGGCTATGCAGAACTTCACTACCTCTTACTATCTATATTTAATTTAATAATATTTAGACTAATTAATTGTGTACCTATATCAATAATTGTAATGAGCTCTTGTTATGAATAGATATTAATGAGTGTGAAGACCCAGCAGTCGCATCTCGTTGCGTTGAAAACGCTGAATGTTGTAATCTCCCGGCTCATTTTATATGCAAGTGTAATCGTGGCTTCGAAGGGGATGGCGAGGAGGAGTGTCGAGGTAGGCTATAAGCGGATTGGTCTTACCCTTACACTGAAAGCGTGACGGAAATAAAACATTTTCCCATTCTTGCAGACATTAATGAATGTCAGAGACCAGGCGCCTGTGGACTGAACGCCATCTGCCACAATTATCCAGGAAACTACACTTGTGCTTGTCAAGCTGGCTACACTGGAAACCCATTCGATGGCGTAAGTTCTATCATAATGCTTTTGAAAGACAAGTATTATTTTTTGAAATAATTCATAAGCCAATATTCTTAATGTACATCAACTATTAACGAATAGTATTTGACTTTGATCTTATAGTGCGTAGACATTGACGAGTGCGCCAAAGAAGGGGCGTGTGGAGTCGGAGCCATTTGCAACAACGTCGAGGGCGGGTACGAGTGCAGCTGTCCCGTGGGACACGAAGGAGACCCGCGGGTCGCGTGTCAAAATAACGACGAATGTGCCAGAACTACTTGCGGTCGCGACGCACTCTGCGAAAATCTTCCCGGCAGTCATCGTTGCGTTTGCCCACCAGGTTTCCAAGGCGACCCCAATGTGCAATGCACTGGTAAGATTTACACCCTATCCTCGCAGAGGGTGTGACTAACTTATGTTTTAAACTAATGCTTCTGTTTTACACTATGATTTTAATGCGCTAAATACAGCCGCAACATACGAGCGGTGGCTTTATGCTTCTATTAACCACTGACTATCTAAAATATAAAAACAGAAATCATTTCAGCTTACATCGATGAAGATTTCTACTTCTTTTCATTTTCCATCAAGATTAGTATGGAGCAGATTTTCCTTAAGAGGGTGTACTGTTTATCAAAGTCGATATACTTCATTTAGATTTTGATTCCTATCTGTCGCCTTTTTCTGTGTGCCTTTTCTTCATAGTGGCTGTCGGAGTCTCTACTGCGTACGTATACCTTTGCAATACTCGCGGATGAATTAAATAATAAAACGTGAGTTTTTTACACCAGACGTGGATGAATGTAAGAATAGTGAAGTATGCGGACCCCATGCAGTTTGTACCAACACTCTGGGAAGCTACGTGTGTACGTGTGAGCAGCAGTACACGGGTGATGCCAGCTCATCCGCCGGATGCATAGATATTGACGAATGTAAAACACTCGAGAGGCCGTGTGGCTTGTATGCTATATGTGAAAATGCTGAACCTGGATACAACTGCGTATGCCCACAAGGATATAGAGCTAAACCAGATCCACAAATAGCCTGTGAGCAGGTACGTGAAAGACCTATAATGATAGACTTCTTACTTTCTATGCATTCTATACAATTTAAATATTATCTTTCATCCACAGGTAGACGTAAATATATTGTGCAAGTCTAACTTTGATTGTACAAACAATGCTGAATGCCTCGAACATCAATGCTTCTGTAAAGAAGGATTTGAAGCTAGAGGATCAAGCTGTCTTGATGTGGATGAGTGCAAAAACACATCAAAATGTGGCGTAAATGCCATGTGCGTGAACACACCTGGAAATTATAAATGCGAATGTGCGGTTGGATACATGGGTTCACCTCCGACAATAGTATGTAGAGCTCCATGTGAAGATGTTAAATGTGGTGACAATTCTTTCTGCAAGGCAGATGGTAACGAAGCATATTGCGTTTGTGAAGAAGGTTGGACATTTGATCCTAATGATATATCAGCTGGCTGCATAGATATTGATGAGTGTGATGCATCTTTCGGACCTTCTGGAAGGTGTGGTAAAAATGCAGTTTGTGTCAACACACCTGGAAGCTTCGCTTGTAACTGTCCTGAAGGTTTCACTGGCGACGCTAAAAAGAACTGTATGGATGTAAATGAGTGCGAAATTGAGAATTCATGTGGAATCGGAGCCGAATGCATTAATCAACCTGGAGCATTTACTTGTCAGTGTCCTGAAGGAACCGTTGCCGATCCTGAACCACATATTAGATGTTCTGAAATATTAACTTGCAAAGAAAACAAGGATTGCCCTGGTAATGCTTTGTGCGATTCAAGCGCAAAATGCTACTGTCCCGATCCAAACGTTGGAAATGAATGCAGACGTAAGTGAATAGTTTAATTTATTTTCTCGTATTGCATCTTCAGCTTTAAACATATTCAAAACTAGCAACGCAAATGCGTGCGGCGGTTTATACAGTGCCGCTGTTATATTAATTTATTCGGGGTGAAAGTATTGTCATATTATTCCAGTTTGTAATCTTACTGTTCTGAAGTTTTTGCGCGTAATAATAATAATCATATGTACACACTTTCGCATTTATAATATGCGTAAGAAGTCCTCGTAATATTATAATTAAAATGATATATCGTTACTTTTAGGATTTATTTTTTTGACAGGATTAGTTTTTAATATAATACATATTTTTAATATAATATGTCTATACTATACTAATGCTATGAAGTTGAAGAGTTTGTTTGTTAAACGCACTAATCTCTGAAACTACTGGCTCGAATTGAAACATAATTTCGTGTCCCCTTATGGAAGTAGGTTATAGGCTATAGGCATGGTATATGTAATATGACGCTTCGACTAATAGGACCGGAGTGACGCTGATGAAACCGCGGGATGATGTTAGTTATGTATAAATCTCTTTTTTGTGAAACATTACACATAATAAATTTTATTTACAGATCCATGTGAGACTTTACAATGTGGAAGCAATTCTGAGTGCCTTATAAGCGATCAAGTAGCTCAATGCGTTTGCCAAGGGGGTTTCACAGGAAATCCACTATCTGCTACTGGATGCCAGGATATAAACGAATGTCTTGATAATCCATGTGCTGAAGGAGCAGTTTGTAAAAATTTGCCAGGCCATTTCCAATGCGAATGTCCAAGTGGATTTAGTGGAGATCCGTACCTGAGTGGATGCCTAGTTGGCAAACAAAAAAATATGTGCAATAGCGTTCACCCCTGTCCAATTGGGGAACAGTGTATTTTACATGGCAACGATAACGTATGTGTCTGTTCTCAAGGGTTTTCACGTAATAAAGAAACTGGAATATGTGAGGATATTAACGAGTGCACTCAGCAGGGTCGCGCGGTTTGTGGCTTAAATGCAATATGTAAAAACTTGCCGGGAAGCTACGAATGTAAATGTCCCACAGAGTATAATGGTAACCCGTATCAACTGTGTGAAATATGCGACGATATCAGCTGCCAATGCCAGCCTCCATACAAAGTTGTTGATGGAAATTGTGTTTTATCTGGGTGTTCCAATGATAAGAAATGTGGTAAAGGAGCAGAGTGTATAATTATATCAGATGGATTTAGCTACTGCGCTTGTCCAGCGGGCTTTTCACAAAGTCCTGATGGAATATGTGAAGACATAAATGAGTGCAATTTTGGTCATCCTGTATGTGGCTTTGGAGCCGAATGTATAAATACTGTAGGGTCATTTGAATGTAATTGTCCACCCGGCTACAGTAAAGAACCTCTGTTAGGACACTGCAGTCTTAATCAGAAAAAGTGCGCCAGTGATTCAGATTGTTTCGCCAATGAAAAATGTGTACAACCTGGAAATTGTGTATGTCCACCGCCTTTCTATTTAGACATAGAAGATGGTCAAAAATGTAAAAGCCCATGCGAGAGGTTCATATGTGGTATTAATGCCAAATGCACTCCTAGTGACCCTCCGAGATGTATGTGCATGTCAGGTTTTGAAGGCGACCCACATGTCGGCTGTAATAATATAAACGAATGCCACAGTTCACCCTGTGCATACGGTGCAATATGTCACGACGAAAAAGGAGGCTATAAATGTAGTTGTCCCAAAAACTTCGTTGGGGATCCATACAAAACAGGATGTAAGTATTTCGCACATTTTACATTATTTTCGGTATTGTATCCAAATCACATCAACGTAACCACAAATACTAGGAATTCTTAAGTGTTGTTGTCTACCTGACCTCTGTGGATTGTATCTTATAAATGTTGTTCGTACATAGTTTAAATTTTTAAGGAATGTGTATTTTTGTTACCACTGTAACGGGACATAAAACATTGAAAATTAAATTAGAAATTACACTTTTATGTTGACTTAGAATCATTCCGAACATATATACATATGATGATGTATATTATGATGTATATTAATATATACATCATATATATATATATATATATTCATATATATATATGATGTATATATTAATTAATTCAATGAATAGAATTATTTTTATATTTAAGGTACAACTGAAGAACAGATTCCTCAAAAGCAATTGTGCACTCATGACGATCAATGTCCTAATAACCTAGCTTGCATAAACCAGACGTGTATATCGCCTTGCGCAACAGTTTCTTGTGGACCTAACGCCTACTGCGAAGTTGACAATCACGCTGGTTGGTGTCGCTGTAATCCGGGATATACAAAACCAGAAAGTGGAAAGTGTATATCAGGTAAAATTAAAAAAATGTTAATATATTATAAATATTGAAACTATTACTGAATGAAATGTACAATACTTTAAGTTAATATTGATGATGTATAAAATATTCATAGGGTGTAAAATTTTAGGATGTGACAACTATACATGTGCTCCTGGGGCACAATGCATAATATCTAAGACGGGTCCAACTTGTGTGTGTCCGGAGGGGATGGCTGGTAATCCGTTCCCCGGTGGGGCTTGTAACAGAGATATCTGTGGCCCGGGTAAACCTTGCGAAGACGCCTTGACGTGTGTGGCTGGACGCTGCCGACAACGTTGTGAAGATGTGGTGTGTGGTGTCGGTGCTTATTGTAACGAGGAGAATGGGCGATGTGTTTGTAACAACTTTTTTGTTGGAAACCCCGACTTGCTGTGTATGCCACGTAAGTGCTTTTTATATTTTTATCAATCTAGACATATATTTTATTTGTATATTTGAAACAAATAAACTCAAATTATACTGGTTTATGAATCTCTCACCATTAGGAAGTTTCATTGTACATTAGTTAAATAGGCTATATTCAGCAGCAGAAAAATTACGTTCGTGACAAGTCCCCACTAATACCTGTATATGTTGCATATTTTTGTTATCTAAGCCATTTTAATATATGTTCATACGATTACAATGAAAGTAGCGATATTTAATTCAGACACGGCGACGAGGAAAGTACATCAGCTTATCCCATCACTTGCCTCATCTCCATCAAACAGCCCTGATGTAGCTTATCTACACTTCACTTGTCGTTCGCACCGCCGTTTGTTAAGTAACTCCTAATTCGGAAGGCATGTTTGACTGTTTAAAGTTATTGCAATTCATTGTCCAATCAGTGCTTCGAGAGTACTTGTGTTTGTAACGATTCGATTACTTATAGGATGGGATAAATCCTGTTATAAATCCGTGATATACCGATAAAACCAGTGGGTCGTTACTTGACAAACATTACTACAAAATAATTTCTTAGTCACTATATTTTAATTTCAGGCAGTGGCTTTCGATATGCAAGTTCTTGATGCAGTTTAAAACTGTTATTTTAATTTCAGCGGTGGCACCACCAAATTGTATGCCAGATTGTGGTGAAAATGCACACTGCGTCTACGGTCAAACAAATACATGCAAGTGTGATAAAGGTTATACTGGAAATCCATATACTAAATGTTTAAATCGAAAATATATCACTTGCGCAAAAACCTCCTGTGGGGCCAATGCTGTTTGTCAACAGACCAAATCACATGTGGAATGCTTATGCCCTCCTGGTTACGTCGGTAATCCAAATTTACAATGTATCGATATAGATGAATGTGCATCGCGCCCATGTGCCGAAAATGCTCTTTGCATTAATACGCCTGGAAGTTATAGTTGTATCTGTAAAAGTAAATACGTTGGTAACCCATATGAGCTATGCACTCAAGTAGCTGTGTCTAAGTGCATCGATGGAGATATCTGTACATGCTCTCATAATTCTACATGTCCCGATGGATACGTCTGTGATAGATCAAGATGTGTTGATGTTTGTCGTTCTACTATATGTGGCCCTAAAGCAGTTTGTGAAGAAGGAAGATGTATTTGCCTTCCAGGTTTTACAGGAAATCCAAATGATTTACAGCAAGGCTGCGAATTTGATGATAAATGCATTGTTGACGAAAATTGTAAAGATTCTGAAATTTGTTTCCAAGTTGGAAAAAATATTCGTAAATGTGTGGATTCCTGTAGCAAAATACAATGTGGACCAAATTCTATTTGTGTAAGTGCCAATCATCAAGCAAATTGTATTTGTACAGAAGGATATATCGGTAAACCTAGTGATATCAAATCAGGATGTCATTTAAAGCAAAACGAGAGAAATGAAGTCGAATGCAATGTTGACAGTGATTGTACAGAAACAAAAATTTGTGTTCCAGTTGATGGAACAACAAACAGATGCCTTGATTTATGTTCTACTGTGGAATGTAGCGCTAACGAAGTCTGCAAAGTTGTGCATTCCGCCCCTCGTTGTGATTGTAAAGATGGATATCTATGGAACCCTGTAAATTCTATTTGTGAATTACCAAGTACTCCAAACTGTGAAAAGAACGATGACTGTGACGACGATAAATCATGCGAGTTGGATGTTCTCGGAGTTAAAAAATGCGTTGATGGTTGCCTTGCTTTCACTTGCCCAGAAAATTCTAAATGTACTACAAACAACCACAAAAGTCAATGCAAATGCATTACAGGATATATTGGAAACCCTAATAACCGTGATGGTTGTGTGCCTGCTAATAAAGATGAATGTTTAGATGATGCTCAATGCAGGGAAAGTGAAATATGTAAGGAGTTTGAACATTCAAAAAAATGTGTACCTTCTTGCCAACAAGTAATTTGTGGTCCAAATGCTGTTTGCGTAACAAATAATCACGTTGCACAATGTCAATGTCCATCAGGTGCATTTACTGGAGATCCTAACGATTTAAAAAATAGCTGTCAATCAGTTCCATGTGTTTATAATATTGACTGCCTTGCACATGAAATTTGTAATCGATTAACGTATAAATGCATCAATGCTTGTAATGAAGATTCTTGTGGGGAAAACGCAGTTTGTATTGCAGATAATCATAAGTTTAAATGCCAGTGTCCAACAGGTTACATAGCAGATCCCGTACCAGAAATAAGTTGTAAAAAATTGGAAATGTGTAATCCAAATCCGTGTCATCCGACTGCCATTTGTGAACCACAGCTCACTTCTTACATATGTAAATGTCCAGTTGGATTCATAGGTGAACCAAAAAAAGAAGGATGTAGAAAGCAAGAAGATTGTCCCAATGGGAATAATGACTGCCCACAAGATTCGGCTTGTATAAATGGACGTTGCAGTAATCCCTGCGAAAAAGCGTGTGGTATTAATTCTTTATGCAAAATTGTTGACAAAAAAGCATTATGTCTTTGTCTAGAAGGATATGAAGCCGTACACCATAATGGTGATTGTAAAAAGCAAACAGTGAGATGTATCGACGATAGTGAATGCGCCGGTGATGTTTGTCATAACCAACAATGTCTTTCAGCGTGTAAAAATTCAAGTTATTGTGATCAAGGTGAAAGATGTATTAATAATTATTGCACCTCTATTTGCAGTAAGAATTCGCAATGTAGTGTTGGTCAGGCCTGTATAGCTGGACAGTGCTTAATTGGGTGTAGAAATAATGGCGAATGTGATATAGATCAATCTTGTATAAACAATGAATGCGTTAATCCTTGTCTTGCAACTAGAACTTGCGGTCCAAATGCTATTTGTTCAAGAATCAACCATAGTACAAAATGTGAGTGCCCTGTAGGCTTTGAAGCCTCTCCTACTCCTCAACAAGGATGTGTTCGAAAACCAGCTTCGTGTAGACGAACTTCAGAATGCCCACCAGACCATATGTGTATTGGATTGCTATGTCAAGTTCCCTGCAAGCATAATTCTCATTGCGCCATCGGTGAAACATGCAGTGACAATAAATGTCATAAAATTTGTCACACAAGTAGTAATTGTTTACATAGAGAATATTGTAATGCTGGGGTTTGTATTGAGGGATGTAAAAATGATGCCGACTGTTTGAATAATCAATTTTGCAATTCAACAAAATGTGAATGTCTTCCTGGTTATAAATTTATTAATGACGAATGTATAAATATAGAAGAATGCTTAAATAATCCATGTCACCCGTCAGCTCAATGTATAGATTCACTTGGATCCTTTAAATGTGTATGTCCAACTGGAGCACTGGGTGATCCTTATAAAACTGGCTGCTTATTACCTAACAAATGCACACAAGACAATCAATGCGACGATTCTTTGTCATGCATAAAAGGAGAATGTACAAATCCTTGTCTACTTAATTCATGCGGCTCAAATGCACTTTGCAATGTGGAAAAACGTAGAATTACATGCACTTGCAAAAAAGGACACATAGGTAATCCATTAGATAAAGAAATAGGATGTTTTAAGGTAGAATGTGTAGATGATATAGACTGCTCCAGTGATAAATACTGCGACCTTTCTACCAATAGATGTGTCGGTACGTACATATATATATATATATATATATCCGTTGTTTATAATTGTATTTTTCATTAAGGTTATAAATTATTATATATTTTTTACAGACACCTGTGAAGCAAATTCATGTCTAGGTGGTAACTGCAAAATTGAAAATCACAAACAATCCTGCACTTGTCTACCTGGATATGAGGTAGATAATAATCAATGTCAAGATATTAATGAGTGCGCAAGTAAACCTTGCCCTCAGAATTCAGAATGTAGTAATACAATAGGCTCTTTTGTATGCACATGTACAAATGACACAAGCTTAGACCTACACACTGGCACTTGCAAGACCCCTGGTGACTGTTACACAGATGATGACTGTTCTGAGAAGACAAAATGTTTAAAAAATCGATGCTTAAGCCCATGTGATAAAATCTCTTGTGGCCTTAACGCTATTTGCTCAGTTTCAAAGCATAAACCTTTGTGTGAATGTAAACCAGAAAGTCAAGGAGATCCATACAAAGAATGTTATAAATTTGAATGTGTTAGAGATTCTGACTGTTCCTCAGAAGAAGCATGCGTAAATCATAAATGCATCAACTCTTGTAGCTTACCACGTGCTTGTGGAAAATATGCAAGCTGTTTATCTAGAAATCACGTTGGACACTGCTCATGTATGTCAGGATACACCGGAGATCCAGTTTTAGGTTGTGTACCTATTCAATACTGCGAAAATGATAGTAGATGTTCTTCGGGTACTAAATGTGTTGATAACTTATGTTTAGGTGAGTAACTTATCTTATATAATTTGAGCTTATTTTGTCGATGTTTGTGCGTTTATTATATCTGTAAAAACTGTTTTAGGTATGTGCAAAAGCTCCAGGGATTGCTATAGTGATCAAGTTTGTGTTCAAAACACATGCAGACTTAAATGTAATTCTAATGATACATGTCCGAACTCATATTTTTGTTCGAGTAGAATATGCACAAAAGAATTGAAATGTCTCTCTAGTGATGACTGTGCGTATGATGAAGAATGTGTTCACAGCGGTAACAACCTCCCAAAGTGTGAAAAGCTATGTAAAAATCGACCTTGTGGTCGAAACGCAGATTGCTCCGCCTCGGCGCATAAACTTATTTGTGCATGCAAAGATGGATTCTTTGGTGATCCAATAAAAGGTTGCAAGAGAAAAGAATGTGATAAGAATACGGATTGTTCAAGTGACAAATTATGTGTAAGCAACATGTGTAAAGTTGCATGTTCTGTGGAAAACAACTGTGGAGATAATTCTATTTGTTTGTCAGAAAATTATAGTCACACGTGTTCTTGCCAACCTGGTTTTACCGGTGATCCTTCAAAAGGATGCTTGAAAATAAATTGGTGCGAATCGAATCCTTGTGGAATTGGGGCTGAATGTATTAGTACTAAAAATGGTCACCAGTGCAATTGTCCACCTGGAACTGTAGGCAATGCAAGTAAAGAAGGTTGCAAGAAAGCACAAGAATGTAGATTTAATAGAGATTGCCCTGTGAGTGCTCGGTGCACTGTCATTGATGGCATAAGGAAATGTACAGGTAAATATTTAATTGTTTCGAAACAACATTAAGAAACTTGATTAAATTGGGATCGTGTCTAAAAGCAGTGTGTTCCGTTTTATTTTTAGATGCATGTGAAAATATGAAATGCGGTGCGAACGCTGAATGTGTACCCGAAAGACACGCTGGTCAATGCAGATGTAAAACGGGTTACGCTGGAAATGCTGCTATTGAAAAAGGCTGTCACATACGCGAAATCACATGTAAAAGTAAAAATGACTGCCTTGAAGATCAGTACTGCAATAAAGGTGTTTGCGTTGGTATGTAATTTGTATATTATTTTCGATCAAACATAAACCGCTTACATTTAATGCCACACCAATTTTTGTATTATTTTAGGTATATGTCTTTTAGATGAAGAATGCAAATCAAATGAGAAATGTTTAAATGGTCAATGTATAAATCCGTGCCAAATGGAAAAGGCCTGTGGCTTAAATGCAATATGTCGCACAGATAATCATATTATGCAATGCTCTTGTCCTTATAGTTTTACTGACAACCAAGGTGTTGAATGCGTTAGAAGTAAGTGTAAATGTAAAAATATTGACGTCAAAATGTGTCTTCAAATAAAGCAGAGGGAAAATTTTACTTTGTACCCGGTTAATATATTTGAATAATGTGTTTTTAATAACAATAATAATAAAGACAAAGACCTATATTCCTAATTTAGATCTATGAACTATACATATTTTACGTACAATTTTGGTTATTTTATAACATGTCGCGCAATTCGGCGTATTTCCACTGTACTCTACCTTTTGTAGCTCTGGTCCAGTGCGGTCCCAAGTTTATGCGGATATTATTTTCCCATATAGTTTTCGGGTGCCCCAGTCTCCTGGCGTCCCTTCTAAACCCTCAAGAGTTGCCCATAATGATAATTTGTTATTTCACTTCTTTATTTTGCAACGTAGCAAGTGTCTTGTCCAAATCCATTTTAAATGCTCGATGCGATATATAATATATACTAATTAAGTCCCTATTCTTATTTCGGAATGTCGATTATATCGCTAAGCATGTGCTTTTAATAATTGATCTATCTCAATTTTAGCACCACGATTATGTGGATCATCTGGAGAATGCGAAGATGATTTTATTTGTCAAAACTCTATGTGTGTTCCACAGTGTAATATTGATGAAAACTGTGCAATAAATGAAAGGTGTACCAACGGGGCATGTCTGCGTGAGTATTTTATGCTTTAGATGTTAAATGAATTTAATAATATAATGTTACTTTTGTTTTCATCGCTGTTAATTTCGGCAATGAACCACTCAACTTTGTATCCCGTCAAACTTGAAAAGTTATATGTTCCATTTATTTTTAGTTACGTGTCGTGTAGACAATGATTGTTTCCTCGGATATATATGCTTGTCAAATAGTTGTCATTACGGATGCAGGCATGATGATGATTGCGGTCAAGAAGAAGTATGTAAAGAAAATTATTGCCAGAATCCATGCTCAAACACCAATAATCCATGCGGACCAAATGCGTTGTGTTCTGTAGTTGATCGCAAAGCTTTATGTTCATGCGCAGAAGGACTAATACCGTACCCAACACCGAACATTGGTTGCATTCGAACATTGTCATCATCTTGCCAAATGCACTTGGATTGTGGCACCGGATGGAGATGTGTAGACGATAAATGCCGACCAGCTTGTACTTTGGAAGGATCAGAATGTCTTCAAGGCGAACGTTGTGAATCCGGTGTATGCCGATATGCTTGCACTTCAGATAATCATTGCTCTAACGACGAAGTTTGTGATGGCAGATTTTGTGTAACAGGTTGTAGATCGGACTCTAACTGTCCGAATCACCTTGCTTGTTTATCAGGACAATGTGTAGACCCATGCAGTGAACCTGCTACTTGTGGTGCAAACGCAATATGTATTACGGACAATCATACTCCTAGATGTACATGTCCCAAAGACTTAGTTGGAGATCCCAAATATGTATGTAAACGAATAGCAAATGCATGTGATATAAACAAAAACTGCGCAGATGGATTTATTTGCTACGGAGACACATGCTACCCTTCATGTAGAAGGTAGTGCAATAATTTTCCCTGTATTTTTTCGTTACACTTTTGTTTTTAGAGATATAATAAGATCTGTATTTTGAGGTAAAACAGGAGTTGCGTTGTTTTTAATCCATTAGTTTTAAATTCACGAGAAAATAAAATAATATTTAACACTCGATTCTAGGACAGAAATTATATTTAAAACTATAAACTTTATTGTTTTTGTACCGAGGTTACTTCAACTTTCCCTTTTTAGTGATAATGTCTGCTTGGCAAATGAAAAATGCATTCGAGGCATATGCAGAGTGGTTTGTAACAGTGACGATGCATGCAGTGATGATCACATCTGTGAAAATAGAATTTGTAAACAGGGGTGCCGGGATGACAACGCGTGCAATGATAACCAAACATGTATTAACGGACAATGCAAAGGTATAATTATAATTTTTTATTCACATTCTATATTAATTGACGATCACGTTTAAATTATTATTTTTTTATTTTAGATCCATGTCATGAACATGAAACCTGTGGAATTTGTTCGGAATGTAAAACGATAAATCATCGAGCACAGTGTAGCTGTTCCAGCAACTATAATGGTAACCCATTAGTTGAGTGCAGTAAAAAATTGTCTCAATGCGACGGATTTTGTCCTTGCGATGATAGTGGATACTGCATATCACTATGTGAAAACAACTCCGATTGTAGCTGTGGTGAAAAATGTTATAATGGAGGGTGTAGGTCATTATGTTCAGCAAGAAAAAAATGCCCAGAAAGGCAAATATGCACTCAAGGTGTTTGCGTGCCCGGTTGCAACAGTAACAAAGATTGTGGAGATGATATGACGTGCTCGTCTAGACTTTGTATAGCGGCCTGTAGGGAAAATTCTTGTGGAAAAAATGCGATATGCTTAGCAACTCGCCACCGTGCAGTTTGTAGTTGTCCTAGTGGCTTCTCGGGAGATCCATTAAAAGAATGTAAAGGATATGACTGTTTAAAGAAAGAAGATTGTGGTTCCGATGAAGAATGTACTAAGGATGGCGTATGTAAAAACATTTGTCTTAACGCCTGTGGTACTAACGCGATATGCCGATCTGTCAACAGAAAGCCTCAGTGTTCTTGTGCACCAAACTATGTGGGAAATCCGAAAATAGCATGTTCCAAACCAGCGGAGGGTAGTTGTTTGCGCAATCCTTGTGGAGTTAATGCTAGATGCCGGGATTTGGATGATGGAAGTTTTGAATGTACATGCCCGAAAGATTGTGCTGGAGACCCCCAGAGGCAATGCTTCTGTGGAACCATGGCGCCTTGTGCCAACAAGCCTTGCGGCACAAACGCTCAGTGCAGGATTGGAATTGATAGCCAAGCACAATGTTATTGTCCAAGAAATTATCCCAACGGCGACCCAAATATAGAATGTAAGTAAAGATAATCTTTAAATGATAATAACTCCTAATTACACGTCCACAGAAAATATTAATCATTTTATCTTCTAAGTATATAAAATCTTGCAGTGCATTATTACTTAAAATACGTTATCCATTCTAATTTTCGTATAAGCGCCTTCGCCAATTTTTTTTTGAAGTAGATACGTATAATGTAGGAGTAGTATACGGTAATGACTAAATAATAAGTATAATAATAGCTTTGTTTGAGCCATACTCCATAAAATGTGTTAAGTTATAATGATAAATAGTAAATAATATATATACATGTATATAGGCGCTCAAGAGCGAAGTGTAGTCGATTGTCGAACTACAGGATGCGGTACAAATGGAGAATGTCTAAGAGAGGGTGCTGAATTCGTTTGTCGCTGTATACCGGGCACTGAAGGTGATGCAGACGTACATTGTCATACCAGTAAGTATTGTTACATTTCTCACAAATGTTAGTGACGACTATACAGCACATGAAAATTACACATTAAGTAATGATCTGATTTAATAATTGTCGATTATATTTAAATTAATGTACCATAGTTGGGTCATTAAGGTTATGTACTTAATTATCTTGTCGTTTGTGTACATATATATCTTAATTTTAAAAATAGAATTAATTAACTCTTGAATATTTCATTCTATAATTTGTTGAAGGATATTATACCCCCTCCATCACTTTATGTACATTAATTAAATCACTTAATATCCTTCTTTATTATTTGTAAAAAGTTAGATACATGTGAAAGAATTCTGGCACAATTTTTGGCAGTATGTACAAATATGTAAATTTAATTATTATTTTTTAACAAAATACGTATCTGTACATATTTTGATCTTAATTGGTCGACTATAGTGGAAGCATTCTCACTGTTCGTGCTTAAATGCAGTCTGTAACATTTTGTTCGGCTTCATGTACATATTGCTTGTTTATAATATAACGTTATTTATTTCTGATCATAAACTATTGGTTTCAAAAAGCATGCACTGTCTCGTGAGAAAGTTTCCTCTTCGTGGCTGAAGGTACAGCTCTTTCGACTATGCTTTCTTCTTTCACATTTTCCTAGGTATCGAATGCACCAGCGACAAGGATTGTCCTGTAGACAAAGCGTGTTTAAGCCTGCATTGCGTTGATCCTTGCACTGTACGAGGTGTGTGCGGAGAAGATGCCCTATGTGAACCGGTTATGCATAAAGCCCAGTGTTCCTGTCCACAATGTTACGTTGGACAACCACGTCTTGCTTGCCGCATGGATCCTACATGCAAACCTACCGACGACTTCAATACGACGTTCACTTGTTCTGATATCAAACCATGCCCTTCTAAATTAGCATGTGATCTCAATACTAATCAATGTCGCAATCCTTGTTTGGGTTTCCAAAATTGCCGTCGAAATCAAAAGTGCGAGGTCCGTAATCATATACCTGTCTGCGTTTGTCGCAACGGTTTTGCTTTGAATGAAAGAGGTGAATTGACATGTGCACCAGATAACGCTGAATGTACCAGAGATGAACAATGTCCGTCAAATACCGCCTGCAAAGATTCAAAATGTGTTAATCCCTGCTTGACGTCAAAAGAACCCATTTGTTCGAAAGGAAAACAATGCAATGTAGTGGAACATCGTCCCGTCTGTCTCTGTGTAGAAGATTGTCATCCGACTGCATCTATATGCTTGAGAGATAATGGATGTCCACAAAACTTGGCTTGCAAAGATTTCCAATGTAAGGACCCATGTAAAGACGCATGCGGAGAAACACCATGTTCGGTGGAAGATCATCATCCAGTTTGCAAGTTTTGTCCTAATGGATTTATACATGATGACAAACATGGCTGCATTAAAGGTAATTTTGATGTTCAAAAAGCATTACAAGTAAATATATAGTATATTTGTCTTGTGCATATCTTATTAATTTGTTTCTTCATATTCCAGGAAATTTTGATAGAATCTTCTCTATGGCTTCATGCAGTTCTTTCTTTTCTATTTCTCTGTTTCATTTTCTTTTTTCACAGTCAAACTTCTTCTAGAACAGGTAGTTCTTACATTATAATGTATACGTGTACATATGTTTTACGCTTTGTCATAACTTCGCGAAATATAATACAACAGGTGGCGGTGCTTGTACTTATCATGACGCTTACAAAGGCTTTTTACTTACACCATATAATGCAAAACAAACTGCCACGAGACAGAGTTTGCAATAATACTATATTCATATCGCAATAGTTTAGACATCATTATCTTTAAAGTTGTATACTTATAAATTTAGATATTAAATTTGTTAAGTAAAATATCTATTAGTAGAAACTTTATTGCTTTTTACCTTTCTTTACTGTTGAAAATTGTATTAGATTAATGATATAATTTAAACTATATGATTATCATGGAATAGAATATATGAATAAAAATTCTCATAAACCAGATATATAAAATTGATAAAAATAGAGGGTTAATAATTAATTAAACCTCGATAAGGCCCTTACTTATACCAAAATTATGGGGCGTGACAAAAGCAACTTTATATAAACGACTATAAAAATATAACAATAATGAACTAATCATTTAATGTCACAGCATTAGAATGTGGTGCCCATGAACACTGTGCAAATGACTTGGCATGTATGGAGGGAAGATGTGCGGACCCGTGCGCTCGCGGCGGTCCGTGTACTCCTGGACAGCACTGTGCCGTACTTAATCACCAACCCGTTTGTTCCAAAGGTACCAGCGTATAATACGTTATGCTATTTTAATATGTATCGTCTGCTACATATGCGTCATGATACTCTCGGAGGCTTATGACTCCCATTATATCATTTCATTACCCAGCGTTATGAGATTTATTTTTTCATGGAACTAAAAGAGTCTACAAAGGCTTTACTATGTTATTCAATTTCCTCCAACCAGGTACAAAATGTCTATCAATCCGGCAAAAAAAAAATTATGACTACCAGTTACTATTGTTTTTTTGCTAGATATAAAAAAGCTCATGGAGCTTCTAAAAGGGAGTCCTCCATGTTAAATATACTATAAATTTATAAAACATTATTTCACTTACAGTGTGCCAGTGCCAATCAACTTCCGACTGTGCTAGATATCCCAATACGGAATGCGATGGATGCGCTTGTATAAGGCGTAAGTTTCTAATCTAGCAAAGTTAACATTTTAATTTAAAACATTATAAGTACTAATATTTATAAAAGTACACATAAATATTATTATAAATATCATAAATTAAATTAAAACAAATTTTGTTGTAGGCGATAAAACATCTACAAATTGCGCGCATTGCCGGCCAGGAGTTCCTTGTGACCCGTTCTCTGGAGCATGCATGGAGAGTGAGTATTATTATAACATAATTCAAATATATTATGTTACAATTATATTACATAGTTGTGGGATATTATTCCAGAAATAATTTCATTGTGCTATACTATATTTACGGTCATATAAATATGGTTTAACTATATAATATATGTATGTATAATAATAATCTTACGGAGAAAAGCTATTCTTACTTATATATACTTAACTATGTGATTATTTACAACAGACTTCTATTATAAAGCTAGCAAGTCTGTGTCTTGTGTATCTAGTGTGAATAGCAAGACTAACTCCAAAAAAAACTGGCCATTGCTATAAACAAACGTATCATTTGTCCGATAAAACGCCACAAAATACTGGCTTTGTTCTCTCGGCAGACCCGACTGACAATTTGTAATGTATTTTACTCAATTCACAGCGTAGATAGTGTTGCTGTTAAACACCGTCTACTTCCGAACAGGTGTTGTTGTTTATATTTTGTAGTTTTTAGAGTTTAGATTTATTTGTATTATTATATATAATCGCCTTTATCAAGTTCACATTTTGTCGTACATTTGGTTATGGCTCTATTCATAGGTCTAAATCAAAGTAGCATACTTCACGACTTCTTTGTTGCGGTTCATCTTCTGTCCTCACTTTTATGGTTTTGGCTACTATTAAATTAAGCTTTCTTAATTTGACTATAAATAAGTTAAGAAACTTAATTATAATTAAATATTGTACACTTCCTGTTTTACTTAATATTTTTATAGTTATCTAAAAAGCATATTATGTTAGTTATAAGTTTAGAAAATTATACAACTTATTATTCCTTTCCTATAACAGATGTTCGGCCTCTAAATGTCCCACTAACAGAAACATACTCCGAAACGACAACTGACAATACTGTAAACATAATTAAAACCACTGATAATACACATGTATATACTGATAATATATTTGAGACTCAAACTGACGAACATACAGAATCGGTAATTACTACTACTTCTGGAGTAGTAATTACAACTGATTTATCTAGCACTAAGAATAATGAATTATCGACTAATGGTAGCAAAAATATGATAAATGAATACCCTGCACCTGCCACAGTAAGAAAACAAACAAGTAGTACAGAAGAAAATATTATAAGTACTGAAATATATACAGAACATATGCAAACAGTTTTAATTGGCACTGAACGTGTTCCTTATAAAGACTCTACATTGAGTTACGAAAACAAAGATAAAAGTAGATTGGATAATATTGAACTTATGCAGAGCAGTAGCTCGATCGATACAGAAAGTACCATTAAACCACAGATAAAAAATTTAGATACCAATGGGCTACCTAAATCGTTAACAGAGAAAAAGAAAACCACTGAGAATCAAAGACACTTGTACAGCAATTTTACATCAATGGTAGAAAATGCTACTGTATTACATGGTAAATATACAGAAGATATAAACACTAGCTCAGTTAGTACACAGAGTATGCAATCATACGACAATATAACAGAATTATCGACAACGCCATCGAGTATCATAAGAAATGAAAACCTAAAACCCACAAAAACTACCAGGCAAGAATTGACGACATTAAAGGACAAAGAAGATCAAACTAACTTAGATGGTATTTTAGAATATACTATAAAGTCTACAACAGAAATAACAAAATTTGATTTACTGACAACAGAAGCAAGTACACAGATAATTACATCAACAGGAACTCCTTACCTAACCGATTTAACTACGCATGATGAAGATGTAATAAAGACTGATACCACTGAATCTAAAATAGGATATGAAACTCAAATGACGATAGAAAGTATACTGCAAGATAATTCTACATTTGAACCTGTCACTAAAGAGGATGGTGATAATGTTACACATTTGACATCATTTAACAGTGATAACTTAGGTCCTACTTCTACAAATAACCCTAATAACACGCCAAAGCGTACAACTGTTGACCTGGAAAAACAAACAAGTACTATTCCAGAAACAATTACGCCAATTATACCATATTCAAGCGTTTCAACAGAAAATTCTATTTTCAATATAAATACAGATTTAACTAGCGTATTAAAAAAATACGACAAATCAACTTCACAGATACCATTGGAAATAAACACAAATACAATTGAAACATCTACTTCGGAATATGTCACAACGATTACTCCACATTCACAAAGTATAACCAAAATTTCGTCGTCGACTGATGAAGAAATTTCCGAAATAAGTAGGAGCACCTTAATTAGCAGTTCCGAAAGAAGTACATATTCTTCGCCAAAACTGTCACAAAGCATATATAATGATAAAAATACAGAGAAAGTATTAAAAGAAGGCACCGCTTCTACAACTGATAGTTATTTTATAGATAAATTAGCAGATGCTGCAACTAGGGACACCACAGAAAGTGAAGCCGCAACAACGGTAATACCTACATCAACCACCATAATAAGTACATATATTAATGAAAATGATATTCAAAGTGTTACGACCGAAAGAACTACTGGGCTTTTAAAAAATAATGATACCTTTTTGTCAAACAATAACAGAAATAATTCAAAGCATTACAAAACACAATCTGCAGAAGATATTTATACAACTGCTCAATATGACTATAGTCATTATAGTTTAGAATCAAATAATCTTCCTGAGACTAGATCCGATAAGAAATCCTTAACTACCTCCACACAATCAAGTTTGGAAAATACGGACGTACAAAACCTACCCCCTACTATAACCACTACTCCCAATAGCCTGTCGTATGACATAAATAAACATGTTTCTTATGCAAAACCTACTAGTTACGAAATTACAACAGAAAATATAGAAACCTCGACATTAGCATCAGATGAGATTGACATTTCCAGAGTAATTGAAGGACAAAAAGACCTTATACAAGGCACTACGATGCAATTTATTACAAATAAAGCGGATTCAACCACCACGGAAAAACATTCTAATGATAATGTCTCTTCTGAAGAGGTGACTATAACACCTATTGTAAATATCGAAAACAGGAAAGTAATGCAATCTAATGACTTTACAGAAATGACAAATGTACCAACTAAGGTATTTTCAGAAACAGAAAAGCCATTCATCTTAAATTCAATTGCTGTATCTGAGTTGATGGAATCCTCAACCTATTATAACGTAGGTGTAAAGAATGATGAAACAACTTCACAAACAGTCAGCAAATCGACATCTACAATAATATACACTCCAGACAACACTGTTTTGCACAATAATAATCTAGAATCTACTACTAAGGTGTACTTAGATAAAACAGAAATAACAACAAAAGCAGAGAAATATGGTGAGTTATCTACTGAGGATTACGTATTTTCGGATTTAGATGACGAACAAACAGCTAGTGTAATAGCACAACACAAACATGCAACACTACAATATGACATATCTACACAAGCTTTGTTTCCTACGGTAGATTTAAACAATAAAAATAATATGGTGACTACGTTACCGTTTATAGAAACAGTATCAGAAAGTAACGACATAAAAATTGATAGCGATAAAATGGCAACTACGAAGTCGAATTATAATGATGTTAGTACAGAAAGTGACATGGTCTTAGCAACGAAACACGAGGAACAAGAGCTAAACACAATACAACAACATACGGAAACAACAACACCATCTAATCTGTTAAGTAGAACAAAATCTGAGGAAAACGCTATAACAAATACAGTAGTAGAATCTAGTACTAGGGAAAATACAACAGAATCAGATGCAGCGCAAACAGTAAGTCCTACATTATATATAGAATTATCTACAGATTCTAATACAATATTCGTAAATGAATATGAGGAAAAACAGATAGCTAGTACAACACCACTACAGGCTGATATAACCACAAATTTTGGAGAGTTTTCGACAGCAGCATCTGAGAGTCAAAAATTAACACGTGTCACCCATCACTATAATGACATAAATCTTCAAACTAGCAGTATTTCAACAACAGAATCGGAAAGTGAACAGACCAAAAGAACAACATGGAAAGTAAATAAAATGCCTACAGAAGTACAATTGCTTTCCGTCACTGAATCCGAAAGTAAAGAAGAGTCAAGTACTATAAATAATATTGTTCTGTATACTAATATTCATAAATCTACCATGACAGAATTGGATAAGGAACAACTTGCAAGCACAACACGTGAATATGGAGACACGTACACAGGAACCGACAAGGTTCATTCAACTGAAGAAGTTAATGAACAAACTGAACGTATGACGCTCCAATGCGGTGAAGAAACTACGCCCGCGCAATCATTGATTGTAACTGAATTTGAAAAAGAACAAAAGATTACTACTACACCATATTATATAAACATTGCCAGTAATATGTATGGATTGACTGCAACCGAATTAGATAAACCATCGGCAAGTATAATGCGCCAACATAAAGATATTTTTAAGGAAACTAATAGAACACCTGGAGCAGAACCAGAAAAAGAACTAACCATAACTACGGCGCAGGAATTTAGTGACACATCCACAGCAACTCAAATATTACCTACAACAGAATCCGAAAAGAAACAAAAGACTAGGACTGAACTGCAAAGTATAGATTGGTCTGAAAATGTGTCTATTATGTCAGAAATTGAAGAGGAAACTATCTCAAGTACAACTTTACAATATAGTGAAACGTTTAAAAATACTCGACCGTTTTCCTTGGTTGATCATGAAAACAATCAAACATCTAGTACTACACCACAATATTCAGATATGGCCACTGACATGCTTGATCTAGATAAAGGACAGCTAACAGATTCAACATATAAATATAAGGAGAGTGACACAGAAACCAATAAAATCTCTGTAACGAATTCAGAAACAGATCAAATAACAACTTTGCAAAACAGTGAAAGTGCTAAAGGCTTTCAACCGACTTCCGTAATTGAATCAGAAAAGGAACAAATTACAACTACTACACAACCATACAGTACATACATGGCCACTAATGTACATTTATCTGCTGTAACAGAATCAGCTAAGGCACACAGCACAGTTACAAGAAATCAATTGAAAGAAAGTTTTACGGAAACCAATATGATAAGTTTCACTGATTCAGAAAAAGAGAAAACTGAAAGTAGAACACTGCAATATAGTGAAATTTTTAGTAACACTCAGTCATTTTCTGAGACAGAAACTAAAAAAGAACACACTAGTAGTACGACACAGAAATATAAAGACAAGCACACTGCTTTGGAATCGGGTATGAAACTATTTGCAACTACAACACATCAGTATAATAATATTTATACTGAAACTAATAGACCTGAAGAAACAAAATTAAATAAACAACAAAGTGGAAGTACCACAGTACAATATGGTGAGGTTCCTACTTATGCGCAATCGTTTTCTATAATTAAATTCGAAGACAGAGAGTCGGTTAGTACTACTCCACAATATGTAGATATGGCTGCTAAAATGCACGCGAGCTTTATGACAGATTCGAGTAGGGAACAACTACCTAGTACACTGCATCCACATAAAGACATATTTACGGAAATTAGTAGGATCACTGTAACAAATTCTGATAAGGAACAAACTGGTGATACAACAGTGCATTATAGTGAACAGGGCAATGATGCTTCAACATTTTCTTTAACGGAATCTCAAAAAGAAGAAGCTTTTAATACTACTCCACAATATATAGACGTTGCCACTAGTAAACACTTAGCTGCTGTAACAGAACCGGATGAAGAACATTTAATTAGTACAACACTTGAATATAAAGACAATTTTACAGAAATTGATAGTTCCCCTTTGATAGCATCTGATATAAAACAAACCGCAAGTACATGGCTGCAATATGGTGAAATGTCTAAAGACATACAAACTTTTTCTGTAACTAATTCAGAAAAAGAAGAAACATCTCATACTACACCGCAATATGTAGATATGGCTACTAACTTACACGTATCTTTTGTGACAGATAATATAGAGCAATTTGGAAGTACAACACGTCTGCATGAAGACATCCTTACGGCAACTAGTGGGATTACTGTTAAAAATTCTGAAATTGAACAAAGCACAGAGAGAACTATTCAATACAATGAAATGTCTACAGATACTCAACCACTTTCCGTTACCGAATCCGGAAAACGACCAGTAATTAGTACTACTCCGCAAAGTATAGACAAAGATATTGATGTATACCAGGCCACTGTAACTACATCTGTTAAGGAAGAATTTGCAAGTACGATAAATCAGTACGGTAACGATATCTCACTGGAAACGCGCAGTGTTCCTCTGACAAAATTAGAAAAAGAAATAATTGAAAGTACCACACGACAATATGATGAAATGCATACTCATACTCAATCATATTCCGCAATCGAACCTGAAAATAAAACAAATTTTAATACCACATTGCAATATTTAGAGATTACTACAGGTTTAGATATCTCTGTTATGACAGATTTTGACAAAAAGGGACTGTCAACTACAACAAAACAATATAAAGATATTTCTACGGAAAATCATAAAGTTTCTACAATAGATTCAGAAAATGAGCTAACTACAAGTACATCGGACACTCTGTCACTGGCTGCGACTGAATTTGAAAAAGACCAAACTATTAGTTCCACGGTGCAATATGTAGATATGGTCACTGATATACCCTTGTATAGGGTAACAGAAACCGATAAAGAACAATTACCATTTACAACACATCAGTATAAAAGCGGATTTACGGATACTAATGCGGTTACTTTGACAAATTCAGAAAAGGAACTAACTATAATTCCATCGAGAGAATATAAAGATAGTTTTACAGAAACGAGTATGAGTTCTGTAACAAAAACAGAAAATGATGAAACTACAAACTCAACACTGCAATACAATGACATATCGGTATCTGAATTTGAAGAAGAAAAAACTATTAGTACTACACCGGAATACATAGACTTGGCCGCTAATGTACACTTAACTGATGTGTCAGAATCCGATAAAGAGCATTTGACGAGTACAATACTTCAATACGAAGATAGTTTTACAGAATCAAATACATTTTCTGTTGCTTACTCAGATAAAGAACAATCAATTAGTTCCGCATCGCCTTATGTGGACACCACCACTAATGTATATATATCCACTGTGACAAAATCTAATAACGAACAACTATCACATCAATATAAAAATAGTTTTACAGAACCTAATAGGGTTTTTGTCACAGATTCAGATAAAGATGAAACTGAAAGTACAACTCTGCAATATAGTGAAAGTTCTGAAAACACAGTTCCAAATTCGGTAACTGAATCCGAAAAAGAACAAACCATAAGTACTACGCCATCACATATAGACGTGGCCACAATTGTATATAACTTATCTGCTTTCACAAAATCGGATAAGGAACAACAGACTATAACACATCAATATAAAGACATTTCTACAGAAATTAATCCTGTAACAGTAACATTTAAAGAAAAATATGAAAGCACAACACCGAACTATAGTGAAATGTTTTCTACAGATTATTTAACAACACCAGCTATTAGTACTATACTCCATAATGAAGATATGAGCACAAATTCTCATGCTGACACGATGTCGGATGATTCCAATAAAGAATTACACGGAACACAAACTGCAAGTGCAACATCACCATACAGTGACATAAACATAGTGACTAACTTTATATATTCTGAACCAGAATCGGACAGGAGAGAAAAACATAGGACGACACTGCAGTATCGAGTAATTCCCACAGAAACTAATTCTTTTTCAATGATAACAGAGCCTCAATTGAACGAAAAACATATAACAAGTACTACATCGCAATATAAAGAGACGTCTACAGACATAAATCGGTATTCTTCAACAAAATCAGAAATTGAACTAATAACAAGTATAACTTCACACAATGAAGATATGCTTACGGAAAAGTACTCTAAAACACAATCAGATGATATTGCAAAGACGACAACTATTACTTACGGCGAAATGGACACTTCAACAGCTCAACAAAGTGAAAACAATGGTGATGGAATCACTACCAGTAGTAAATATTCACCAGAAACATCTACTTCTTCATATATGCCAAGTACACCTTCCAATAATTTATCTTCAAGACGAAAAGACATTGATATACCGGCTTGGACTGACTCGACACCGTACTCTGAAACTACTCTGACTGACTTTAGTTTAAGTATTGAAAATCAAATTATCCACAAATGTAAATTTGACTCTGACTGCTCTTCTGACCAAGCTTGCTCTATCGGAGTATGTACCAACCCATGCGAAGTTCGGAATCCATGTACAAAGAAATACACCTGTAAAGTTGTCGACCATGTTCCTGTTTGTCAGTGTGGTGATGCCCCTGAGAGCAAATGTACAGAAGGTATGCTACAAAAATTTTGTTTAAAGTATGATACAAGGTTTGAAAATTAGTAAATTTTTAATTAGTTTTATCGGACAAATGTATATAAATATGACTTGTATATAGCATAAAATGTATATTCATAACTGTTCACAATAATATTAATAATGATTTCAATTTCTTCTAATAAGACTAATATAAATATAACATGTAACATACTAGAATCGCCTGGAACTCCTAAAGCACCAGAACCCTGTCACTCTGACCGTGATTGTATAGAAACGGAAGCGTGTTTTATGGGATTATGTCAAAATCCTTGTGAATTTGACAACGTATGCGGTATAGAAGCTAACTGCCATCCAATCAAACAACGGCCCATGTGTTCGTGTCCAGCCGGATACGATGGTGATCCTGCTGTTAAATGTTCTCCTAAAATATGTACGTGTGAGCAATAACAATTATTAATAATATTAATTTATTTCAATTTATTAACGACTAAATATCATCTTATTAGAATAATATGTTTTTTGTAATTTTAATAATGGTTATATGATTATATAACTAATACTATTATCCATTTAACATAACTGGAAATGTATATTCGTTGTAAATCTGAACATCATGAAATCTGAGTTAATGAAGAAGTCTTAATGAAGACTCCTTAAATGCATTGTAAATATAAAATATGCATTATACATTTTTTTTTACTTTTTACATAGCCGGTTGTATTCGGAATGAAGACTGTCAGGTCACCGAAGCTTGTATAAATAATGCATGCCAACATCCTTGTGACATACACAACCCATGTGCACTTAACGCAGTTTGTATAAACACGAACCATGGTTCCGATTGTAGCTGTTTGGAAGGATTCAATGGCAATGGATACGTCGGATGTGTTCCAGGTAAGCTTTCAATCAGGGAGGTAAATATATTTTTTTTACCTGGGGTAAAATACATGAATTATATTTTTTTAGTTATCGATTCAAATTCTGTATGCCAGTACAATGAAGACTGTCCCCCCGAATTATTATGTGATAGATTAAATAGAGTCTGCATAAATCCATGTTCCATAAACAAATGTGGTGAGAACGCTGAATGCTACCCTGAGAATCACAGTATCAAATGCAAGTGTTTTGCTGGATTTACAGGAAATCCTTTTCTAGAATGTCTTCAAGGTATGTTATACAAATTATATCACATGGTTATTAGTTTTCTATATGAAATATTAGTTAATTTTCGGTCAAAAATCCCTAAACAAGAAAAGCTAAGTACATAATCCAGTCCGTCGAAAAACTCATCCTCAATTTAATATTTAAATTTATATTAACGCCCACAAGGAAGCTTAAAAATCAGGCTTATCGTTTGTGTTTTCATGCCTATTTGTCTAATACCGAGCTCCCAGCATGTGTCAGTGTTCTCATTAGGCCGAATGGTGTACAACAAAAAGAAAAATTGTAATTGCGACCAAGCCCGCACTCGCACTTCAAAATAATTTTACAGTATCTAGCTGCACAAAATCTAAGCTTACGAAATTCTGTTCAGTAGTTTAGGGTTGTAGAAGTAATTCTTGCGGCAAATCTTTGGTTAAAGTGACTGTATTTTTAACGTACGACCGTAGCAATGCACTTTGGGATTCAAGACTGAGTTATTGTTCTGCGTTCTGCGACCACAAATATTCCTGCAAGATCTCAGGATTGTGTGTGACCCTTAATAATCTTCTAGTGTTATTTTTTGTATTACGTTATGAATACATTTTTATACATTTTTAGTGCAAGGCTGTAGATCTGACAATGAATGTCCAAATTCTGAAGCATGTATAAATGGAAAATGCGATTCTCCGTGCAGATGTGGTATAAACGCTATATGTGATGTATTAAATCATCGTGCAACTTGCAAATGCTTGCCTGGGTACACTGGCAATCCGTCACTTGGATGTGAGCCACCATCGGATCCATGTATTCCCAACCCATGTGGCGTTAATGCTTTATGTGAAATCGACAACGGAAATCCAATATGCTTCTGTCCAAAGGGGTTAACTGGGAACCCATTCAAAAATTGCAGTAAGTAAAGTCTATAATTTTAAAAAATATTATGTATGTAGTTACAATTTAAATACTGACATGTTTCTCTACATGCTTACTTTTTATTGCATACTTCGTTTTCATTGCAGTTCCTGAAGGAAATGAGTGTGAGCCGAATCCTTGTGGACCAAATACGGGTTGTAGAGTAATAGACAATAAGCCAGCTTGTTTCTGTTTACCCAATTACGAAGGAAATCCACCAAGACAACCGTGTCGTTTACCAAATAATCCATGTAATCCTTCTCCTTGTGGTCCTAATACACAATGCTCGGTATTATCAAACGGATTTTCAAAATGTACCTGTCTGCAAGGGTACGTCGAAAGCCCAAATACAATAAGAGGGTGCATTGAAGCGCGAAACCCTTGTGAACCGAGCACTTGCGGTGTAGGAGCTCGTTGCGATCCTAACAGAAAACCTGTTTGTTACTGTCCCGATAATACAGTAGGAAATCCCTACAAATCTTGCGATCCCCAGTCTTACTTACCTCCTTCTGTACTATGTCAGCCTGGAAATTGCGGAGAAAACTCGGAATGCTTTGTCAGCAGTAATAGAGAAATGTGTTTTTGTAAAACTGGATTCTTTGGTGATCCCTACATTGGATGTTATCCTCAAAAAAATGCATGCAATCCAAATCCTTGTGGACCTAGGGCTTTGTGTAGTTTAAATTACGATGGACAAGCTACTTGTACCTGCGCAGGAGGAAGCAGTGGAAATCCTTTCGGTCCTGAAGGCTGTCATGCACGGGAGTGTGAAGTTGACGACGAATGTAAATCTGACCAAGCTTGCATCGGCTACTCGTGCCGTGATCCATGCCCCGGTGTGTGTGGTCTAAATGCTAAGTGCTACGTTGAATCTCATCACCCAGTATGCGTTTGTGAGGACGGGTTTGTTGGTAATCCATTACTATGCTGTCTACCACCAGGAGAATTAAAAACTGTAACGCCCTGCAACAAAGCAAGATGTGGCATTAACGCCTACTGTCAAGAAGTCGGGGGAGACGGATTATGTTATTGTCCACCCAACTTTTACGGAGATCCGCTGAAAGAGTGCAAACCGGAATGTATGATGAACTCTGATTGTCCTGCCAATGAAGCTTGCGTTAATCAAAAGTGTAATGACCCTTGTTCAGGAAATAGTGTTTGCGGATTGAATGCAGTCTGTTTATGTTCGGATCACACTGTTTCATGTTTATGCCCAGAGGGATATATAGGGGATCCATTAATTCAGTGCATATATAGACGTAAGTGTGATATAGAGTAAATGATTTAAAATTATTTTCTTTATAACAAAATAATAACGTAACTATGTACTAATATACGTTTTTCTGTTTTAGCCATTGTTGTTAGTCCTGATAATACTACGGTGCAGCCATGTGCTCCAAATCCTTGTGATACCAATATTCTATGCGATACTTTCGGTGACAAATTTGCTATTTGCGACCAATGCATGGGGCCTAATTCGATAAATAATCCGGCATGTAGGCCAGATTGTGTGGTAAACTCGGACTGTCAATTCGATAAGTTATGCTTACGTAATAAATGTATAGATCCATGTCCTGGATCATGCGGTGTCAATGCAGATTGCGTAGCCTATTATCACGATCCAATATGTACATGCAGACATGGATTTGAAGGAAATCCATACGAAGGTTGCAAACCAGCAGTACAAAGTAAGTACTACTGTTTCGTAATTGTTAAAATTTTAACACGATTACTTATTTCTTATTTAAAGGTCTTGTTGTATCAGTTAGCGAGAATTCTAAATTATAGCCTTTCAACTCAGTTCAATGTTGGAGAGCGGTAGTGTCATTACCGCACTGCAGTAGTAGAACTCAACCCAGTGACGCTGGCCCACTACTAACTGCTATTGTAAAGAGAAGCTTCTAATATGATTTGAGATCGCTCAAATCATATTAGAAGCTGCTCTTTACATTTACCTGGATAGTAAATATGTAATTTTTTTGCTAGCTACTGACTTGAACATTAATAGCTTATTAACCTCAAAACCAGGCTTTTTAAATATTGTTATTTTTAAAAATATTTTTTTCAGCTATTGCGCCCGAAACTTGTGATAGCGTTAGATGTGGTGCAAATGCCGTATGTCGAAATGTAAATGGGGCATTGGGATGCTATTGTTTGCCAGATTTCTTTGGAAACCCATACCTCTCATGTCGGCCAGAGTGTGTTGTAAACAGTGATTGTTCGTCAAATATGGCTTGCTTAAACAACAAATGTAAAAGCCCCTGCACTGATGTTTGTGGTATTGGAGCAACTTGTGAAACTGTTAATCATCACGCTATATGCTATTGTGGACCCGGGCAAGTAGGCCATCCTTATATCAAATGCCAAACAGTTGCAATTACTCCACCTGCTGTATCTACGTGCGAACCATCGCCTTGCGGCCCATATAGTAGATGTCTTGTTTCACAAAACGGATTTGCTTTATGCTCGTGTTTGCCTGGATTTAGAGGAATACCACCGATGTGCCAGCCTGAATGTGTCAGCAATTCAGATTGCCAACAGAAGGAAACTTGCGTTAATCAAAGATGTACAGATCCATGTCAGGGAAGTTGTGGTGTTGGTGCACGCTGTGTAGTTATTAATCACAATCCAATATGTAGCTGTGAATCAGGAGAAACAGGAGATCCTTTTGTTGCGTGCACTGCGTCATCGATACACCCTGAACTTCCAACTGATGTACAACATCGCAATCCTTGTGTACCTTCACCATGTGGACCTAATTCAGTTTGTGAAATAAAATCTAATCATCCGGTATGTTCATGTCGTCCTAATTATTCGGGAACACCACCAAACTGCAGACCGGAATGTGTTATAAGTCAAGAGTGTGCTCCAAACCAGGCCTGCATAAACGAAAAATGTACAAACCCCTGTGTGAGCGCCTGCGGAAATAATGCGAAATGTGATGTGATTAATCATACTCCCCTATGTAGCTGTCTAGAAGGATATCAAGGAGACGCATTCATTGGTTGTATAGCAATATCCAAAAGTGACATTAACACCCCGTGTAGCCCTTCACCTTGTGGAGAAAATACAATATGTTCTATAATAAATAATGCAGCTAGATGTTCTTGTATACCACCTAATATTGGAAATCCGTATGCCGGAGGCTGTCGACCCGAGTGCTCAATTAATTCTGACTGCCCTAATCATCTAGCATGTCTTTCAAGTCATTGTCGAGATCCATGTAAAGATTTATGTGGTACCAACGCAGAATGTATTGTAACAAACCATGTGCCGATCTGTTCCTGCTTCAAAGGATATGAAGGCGATCCATTTTCTTCTTGCCATCGGCAATATGCAGCACGTGAGTATTTCGTTCCCTTTATATTGAATATAAAATACGTGTAGAAATTTTATAGAACATATAAATATTTTTAATAAACTTGAATATAACGTTTATAATATCGTTGAAATGCTTAGTTACATGTCAGTCAACTTTAAAATGCAGGAGTTAACAATTGAGCAGCAGTAATTCTATTAATAATTTTTATGTAGTTAATTTTAGAAATGTTCCATATATTTAATTACAGCGCCCCATGTTAATCCATGTGAGCCTTCACCCTGCGGCCCGAATAGTGAATGCCAAGTCGTTAGCGATCGCGCCGCGTGTTCGTGTCGTACCGGCTACCATGGTGCTCCACCATCTTGCCGTCCAGAGTGTGCAGTCAACTCCGATTGCGCAACGAATCGGGCGTGTATTAAACAGAAGTGCAAAGATCCCTGCGTCCAAAGCTGCGGCCTCGATGCTCGCTGTCATGTTGTTGGTCATAACCCGATATGCGTGTGCCCAGAAAACTATCCAGATGGAGATCCATTCATACGATGCTACAAAAAAAGTAAGTACCTGACCATTTATATAATAGAATTTAATAATGCTGTGTGTATGACATAAGGATACACTTCAATGATAATACTTATCTAAGAGTAGGTAAAACTATTAAAATTTTCAATGATTCAATGATCACGTTTCTAAAAGAATATACAGTGTTTGACGGATATAAATACTGTTAACATTTTTTTTTCCTAATATTTATTACTATTATAGATTGTTAGCTTTATAAGATAATATAAAATCATTCATAAAGGCTTATTCGAAATGGTCTCTATTGGCTGTAAAACAGTTCTTTAAGGTCAGGATAGGCTGATGCCAGTTGTCAATACAAGCCAGCAAACTTTCCGTGAGAAATCATGGATCCTCTTTGATCATCATCATCAGATCATGAATTGGTTCTCTTTATCACCCCACTCCATTTAAATATAACAAAATATTTTACAATTTATTCACGCGAAAATAAGAAAACACACAGAATAAGCACATAAAGATGATAGATTCGAAATTCAGAAGTCATATTGTGTTTATTCTGAATTGTAACAGTATTTATGGGTAGAATAAGGAATTGATAAAATCGATGTTAATCCTTTTTACACTTCGTAAATGTTGAATGTTCCGAAGTGTTAGTAGGTTTTTAGAGGTGCTCGTGTGTATCCAAGTCCAAATGCTCTAATAATTTTCACTTTATGTCTTATTATACTTTACTGACGTGATAAAAGTGAATCGTGCTCGATTCGAAACAATTAATCATATTTTGTTGCTCTAGCTATGGCATTGCCTGCACCAGACCCATGCATGTCGGCACCTTGCGGCCCACATGCATCTTGTCGCGAAGAAGGAGGTCGCGCAGTATGCGCGTGTGACCCGGGCACCTTGGGGGCGCCGCCTGCGTGCCGTCCTCAATGTATTATCAACCAAGACTGTCCTTTAGCACTGGCATGTGTTGGGGGAAGATGCGTGAATCCTTGTGTAGGTTCTTGCGGATTCAACGCCCGGTGTATAGTTCAAAACCATCAACCCATTTGCTCGTGTGACGATGGCTTTTCTGGAGATCCTTTTGCTGGATGCAGTCCGTTCGAAAGTAAGTGGATATTTGAATACAATTTGCATGCTTATCTTTGTGCACGCTTTTGTAGATTTGTGTTATACATTTTATACATATTTCAGCTCCTAAAGAAGTTTCTCGTCATCCCTGCAATCCATCACCTTGTGGACCTAATTCTATTTGTAAAGAGAACGATGGTACTGGTGCCTGTATATGTGTAGATAATTTCTTTGGTGATCCTTATCTTGGATGTAGACCCGAATGTGTCATGAACACAGACTGCACAGTCGACCAAACCTGTTTCAATAACAGATGCTTAGATCCATGCCCGGGAACATGCGGGCAGAATGCTGAATGTAAAGTCACACATCACACTCCATCATGTTACTGCTTACCTGGATATACTGGAAATCCTCTTCATGCATGCACACCTGTTATATGTAAGAACTTCTACCTTTCTAAATCCATTCTTTGTTGTACTATATTCTTTATTATTCTAAATACTTTTTCTCTTCCACTTATATAGTGATAACGGAACCGGTCGATCCGTGCCACCCTTCACCTTGTGGCCCGTATAGTAAATGTCGTACATTTAATGGACATGCTGTTTGTACGTGTCTTGATATATGCGTGGGTTCTCCACCAAACTGTAGGCCAGAATGCATTGTTAGCTCGGACTGTTGGCCAAATAAAGCCTGTATCAAAAATAAATGTCAAGATCCCTGCCCTGGTACATGTGGAATCAATGCACAGTGTCAAGTTGTGAATCACAACCCTGTATGTAGTTGTCTTTTTGACTACACCGGTGATCCATTTGTGAGATGTTATATAGAAGAAAGTAAGTCCATAATCTTACAACTAACAATAATTTATGAAAGTATTATTAATATTTAAAATCTTTAATATGTGATTGTCTTTACCAGAACAAATGACACCGATTAATCCTTGCGTTCCAAATCCTTGTGGTCCACACTCTGAATGTAGAGAATCAAACGGAGTACCCGTATGTTCATGTTCCAATAATTATGTGGGTCGTCCTCCAACCTGTCGACCAGAATGCGTCATGGATGTTGAATGTCCAGGAAATTTAGCATGTATATCGGAAAAATGTAGCGATCCCTGTCCAGGATCTTGCGGTTTGCATGCTTCTTGCAATGTAGTAAAACATGTACCAATATGTACATGCGAATATGGATACTCCGGCGATCCTTTCTCGGGATGCTCCATTATTCCACGTAAGTCGTATAGTTCAAATAATTTATTATTCGTTGACGATTACCCAATAAACAAATTTAATTATTTTAATCAATTTTAGCAATCGAGCCACAAGTTGTAAGCCCTTGCTCATTATCGCCATGTGGAGTTAACGCTATCTGTAAAGAAAGACACGGTATCGGCTCGTGCTCCTGTCTCTCAGAATATTACGGCGATCCATATGTTGAATGTAGACCTGAATGTGTACTAAACTCCGACTGTCCCAAGGATAGAGCGTGTATAAATAATAAATGCAAAGATCCCTGCCCAGGTGTCTGTGGCATGAATGCAGAATGTCATGTAGGCAATCACGCTCCATCTTGCTCGTGTTTGTCAGGATACGAAGGAAATCCATTTACATCCTGTTACATAAGTAAGAATTATCAAAATATATTTTTTATTAGTTCCTGTCTAAAGTTTTATAAATATTTACTGAGATAATTTTTTTAGAGCAAAACATTGAACCTGTAGACCCATGTTTACCTTCACCTTGCGGTCCATACAGTGTATGTCGAACTAGTCACAATCACGCTATTTGCTCCTGTCAAGAACAATATTTCGGCACTCCTCCAAACTGCCGTCCAGAATGTATGGTTAGCAGCGATTGCATGCCTAACAAAGCGTGCATTAATCTCAAATGTATAGATCCATGCATAGGAGCATGCGGGAATAATGCAAAATGTACTGTAGTCAACCACAATGCTCTTTGTAGCTGTCCAATCGATCACACTGGAGACCCATTCGTCAATTGTATTTACAAAGAACGTGAGTCCATAAGCTTGACGTGAAATTAATTTAATTTATTAAGTGTACATAACAAAAGAAAAATTATTTTCTTTATTATTTTAGGCATAGAGCCGAGACCATCAGTTAATCCTTGTATACCTTCACCATGTGGTCCCTATTCGCAATGTCGAGTGGTAGGAGAAACACCGGCATGTTCATGCAAAATCGGTTATATAGGACGGGCTCCTAACTGTCGGCCAGAATGTATTTATGACGAAGAATGTCCTAGCAATTTAGCCTGTAATCGTGAAAAATGTGTAAATCCATGCGACGGCTCTTGTGGTTCTAATGCAAATTGTATGGTTATATCACATAAAGCAATATGTCACTGTCGAGAAGGTTACACTGGAGATCCGTTTAGTGGTTGTTATTTCATCGGTAAGTTATATATAAGTCGGCCCCTAAAATTTATTTCCAAATAAATCACAATATTTAAAACAATTATTATTTATCTTCAGTGACTGTTGCAAGTGAAGAAGAAACAAATCCTTGCAATCCGTCTCCATGCGGACCAAATGCACTTTGTACAGAAAGAAATAACGCTGGGGCTTGTACGTGCTTACCGGACTATTTCGGAGACCCATACTTAGGTTGCCGACCTGAATGCGTTACAAATAACGATTGCCCTTGGGACAAAGCGTGTTCGAATAATAAATGTGTAAATCCATGCGAAGGAGCTTGTGGCGTCAATGCCCAATGTAATGTCGCACACCATTATCCGGTTTGTCTCTGTATAGATGGTTATGAAGGAAATCCTGTCGTATCGTGTCATCCACAAAGAAATAGTTAGTAAAATTAGTTTTTTTTTTTATAAACTATCAATTTAAAATATAAAATTGACTACTAATGAAAAATGATTTTAGCTCCCTTGGAAGAAACTAATCCATGTTTGCCATCCTTGTGTGGATCATATAGCAATTGTAAAGTGATAGACGGACACGGAGTATGTTCTTGTCAAGATGGCTACGTAGGATCTCCACCGACTTGTAGGCCGGAATGTGTCACGAGTACCGATTGTTTACAACACCATGCCTGTATTAAACAAAAATGTAGAGATCCTTGTCCAGGAATGTGTGGAGTTAATGCCCGCTGTCAGGCTGTAAATCATAATCCCATATGTACTTGTAAAGCTGGTTTTACCGGTGATCCATTCGTAGCTTGCCAACTTGAGCCAAGTAAGGATCAAATCTTCAAAATAGTTATATGTGAAAATAAAATACAAAAAATAAATCGTAATAATTTAAGGAAGAATTTTATTTTGTGAATATTTTTTTTGCATGTTAACTTAAGCTATTCATTTTTTCTTCTCTTTCTATTTCTTTGTTCTTTATTCTGTTTTATGTCTCAATGTATGTTCTCTTTCTCTCTCTTAGAACCTATATTTACGGGGCCTAAAGGAAATCCATGCATACCATCACCATGTGGTCCATATTCTCAATGTAAAGTAGTCGGAGAAGCGCCTGCATGTTCATGCTTACCGAATTATATTGGCATAGCGCCAAACTGTAGACCGGAATGCTCTATCAATGCGGAATGCCCTGGTAATCTTGCATGTCAAAATGAGAAATGTGTCGATCCATGTCCGGGATCGTGTGGCTTTAATGCGCAATGTACAGTAGCGAATCACGTAGCATTGTGTAATTGCATAGCGGGATTTACAGGTGATCCCTTCAGTGGATGTTCAGTAATTGAATGTAAGTGTTATGAATTTCGCATATACTTCAAAATCTCCAATGGGGTGATGTAAATATATTTTTTCCATTTATACAGATTCTTCAGAGCCACCTCCGAACCCTTGCAATCCGTCTCCATGTGGGGCTAATGCGCTATGTAAGGAGCGTAACGGCGTTGGATCCTGCTCTTGTTTACCTGAATATTTCGGAGATCCATACACGGGTTGTAGACCTGAATGTATTTCAAATTCAGATTGCGACCGTAGCAAGGCTTGTTCCAATAACAGGTGCAAGGATCCTTGCCCTGGCGCATGTGGTATAAACGCCGAATGTAGAACAGTCAATCACGCACCCACATGCACATGTCTCTCAGGATATACAGGAAATCCTCTAAAAATATGTGAATTAGAAGGTAAGTTTAATTTATAAATCGTATTTGTCATAGAAAAATGTCATTGAATGGGACAGTTAAATGAATCTTAATGTCAATTCTTATTCTAACAGATGTTCCGCTGCCTCAACTTGAGCCTTGTACACCATCCCCATGCGGACCCAATAGCCTTTGTCGAGCCATTAATGGACACAGCGTGTGTACATGTGAAATTGGGTATATAGGAACGCCACCATCTTGTCGACCTGAATGTATCGTTAGCTCTGAATGCTCTCAGGACAAAGCTTGTGTCAATAAGAAATGCGTAGATCCATGTCCAAATACTTGCGGAACTAACGCTCGATGCCAAGTGGTGACACATAATCCTATATGTAGTTGTACAGCTGGCTTTACAGGGGATCCTTTCACAAAATGTACCCCCGAAGAAAGTAAGTATGAATGAATATTACCTACTTGATAATTAAGTGTGATTTATAAAAAGTGAAAATCAATGCTATTGAATTAACATATAATCAGAATAATCATGACCTGTATAATCTAACTGGAGCGATTTTCTAAATCCGAATTAGTTTTACGAGTTTAAGTCATTTTTAATTTCCCAATAACATCTTTATTATGTATTATTTTATTTTTAATTATTAGGGTAAACACGCAATAATATAATATAAAATTATACATCATGGAAAATTATGTAGGTAAAAATAGTTTAGGTTGATTATATAGCTCAATTAACACACATTTTACGCGATTTAGTTATCAGTGAAAACATGTTACATTAAGCATATGCCCTCGCATTAGAACATGTTTTTGAACTTTAAAAGCTTAGTGATACTACATTTAGTAACGTCTATTTAATTAACGGTGCTATCTATTTAAAGGCAAAAGGAAAGCAAAACTAATCAACTAGTTAGTATCTATTAAATACACTTTAATAAAAAAAATCATTTATATTTTAGGAGTCGTTCCAAGAAACCCATGTGAACCTTCTCCCTGCGGACCAAACTCAGAGTGCCGTGTTATTGGAGATCAAGCAGCTTGTTCGTGTCTACCCGACTATATAGGAAGAGTTCCGAACTGCAGACCCGAATGTACAATTGATGCTGAATGTCCTAGTAATACAGCATGTTTGAATGAAAGATGTCGAAATCCATGCCAGGGAGCGTGCGGGCTCAACGCGTTCTGCTTGACAATTAACCATAGACCGATATGTTCTTGTCAACAAGGTTTTACCGGTGATGCTGGAGCTGGATGTGATCAAATTCTAATATCTAGTAAGTTCTTATAAATATACTCGTATATTAGGAAAAAATGTTCCACAAGTTCATAATTTATCTGAATACTTCGAACGTACATTTTTTATACACATACATATTTTTACTGATTGTTTTTACTGTAATTGGAACGAGTGGAATATCTATAATGTTATAATATATTTTTACAGCTACTGAGATGACTCCTACATCTAGTCCATGCACGCCATCTCCATGTGGGCCAAACGCAGAATGCCGCGAATTTAACGGAGCCGGAGCCTGTTTCTGCTCGGATGGCTATGAGGGTGACCCCTATGGATCACAGGGATGCCGAAGAGAATGCGACAGCAACGATGACTGTCCTTCAAACTTAGCTTGCACTCGTTTTAAATGTATAGACCCATGCCCGAGGACGTGCGGACAGTTAGCACAGTGTACTGTTGAAAAGCATATTCCTATTTGCACATGTCCCGACGGCTATACGGGTGATCCGTTTTTCCAGTGCAAAATAGTAAAGGAATGTAAGTATATTTTTTGTTTTATAGGCTTATATAACTTTAGGCAAAAATCATAACATGTTACTTACATTTGGATATTTTATTAGATTTATACTTCTTATACAATTGTAGCTTCTTTCATTTCACCATTCATCTTTTGCCCGAAAACTATCCTTAACATAGTAAAAATATCAGATCCACATCCAAAAAAAAAAAGTCTTTTTCTCTCTCTCAATTATTTATTTTTTTGAGAAATTTTACTATCTTATGTAGGCACACTTAAAAATATAATATAGTGTAGTGTACGACGTTTTATATATGTTTTAATTTTTCAGTGCCACCTGTACAAAATCCTTGTGAACCAACACCTTGTGGACCTAACAGTCAATGTAGGCAAGTTAATTTACAAGCCGTATGCTCTTGTTTACCTAACTATGTAGGATCACCTCCATCATGTAGACCACAATGTGTCGTCAATAGTGAATGTGATGTTTCTAAAGCGTGCATTAATCAGAAGTGCGACGATCCATGCCCCAACACTTGTGGACTTCGTGCTCATTGTTTGGTCAAAAATCACAATCCTATATGTACGTGTCCTGCAGGCATGACTGGAGATCCATTTACGCAATGTTACAGTTAGTATTTTCCTCTTTATATGTTCTTTATATATCCCAAATACTTGTCGCATCCGCTAACTTTGTTGTGTTTATTTCTAGCTATACCGTCAACAACTGAACGTCCTCCGTCATGCACTCCATCACCATGTGGTCCACATTCGCGCTGTCAACTCTTGCCAAGCGGCCCAGCGTGTTCTTGTTTAGCTGGGTATATAGGGTCACCACCATCTTGCCGACCAGAATGTACAATAAACTCCGAATGCCCGGCTTCATTAGCTTGTGTACGACAAAAATGTGAAGATCCTTGTCCAGGTTCATGTGGCGTCGAAGCAAATTGTCATATTTTAAATCACGTTGCGGTATGTGTATGTAATGAAGGATTTACAGGAGATCCCTTCTCTAGATGTACCCCAATAAGAGAAGGTATATATGCAGTTATATATTTACGTGTCTCTACATTTAACGATAATGATATCTAAGAATGTATATTACCATTTTTTTGCAGAGCCAACGACTCCATATCCTTTGGATCCCTGCAACCCATCACCATGTGGACCAAATGCACAATGCGATAATGGATTCTGTACTTGCTTATCTGATTATAGTGGTAACCCTTACGAATCATGCCGACCAGAATGTACAGGAAGTCAAGAATGTCCAAGAGATAAAGCCTGTTTCAGAAATAAATGTCGCGATCCATGCCCTGGAGTTTGTGGTCAAAACGCAAAATGTGACGTTATTAATCATATACCAAGCTGTTCGTGTATTACAGACTATACTGGCAATCCATTCACGCACTGTCAACCCGTAGAAAGTCCGAGATTGCCACCCAAAGATCCATGTCATCCATCCCCCTGTGGACCTAATAGCATTTGTAAAAATATTGATAATACTGCAGTTTGCGCATGCATGGAAGGCTTCCGAGGATCTCCTCCAGGGTGTCGGCCAGAGTGCGTCGTTAGCTCAGAATGCGCATCTATAAAAGCATGTGTAAATCAAAAGTGCATAAACCCTTGTATTAATGCGTGTGGCTTAAGTGCGCGCTGTGAAGTAATCAACCATAGTCCCATTTGCAGTTGTAATACTGGTCAAACCGGAGATCCATTCAAAAGTTGCCACGATATCATCGCAGATATGCCAAAAGTAACTGACGTTTGCAATCCTTCACCGTGTGGTCCAAATGCTCAATGCATTGAAAGAAATGGCAAACCAAATTGTAGATGTATGGATGATTACGTAGGACAACCACCAAATTGTAGACCAGAATGTGTGATAAATCCCGATTGCCCTTCTAATCAGGCTTGTGTCCGAAATAAATGTATAGATCCCTGCCCCGGTTCGTGTGGAGTAAACGCTGACTGCGTAATTGTTAGTCATACTGTTTCTTGTGTTTGTCGTCCAAAATATACTGGCAATCCATTCCTTCAATGCATTCCAAACGAAGGTAATAATTTGTGAAATCAATTATAAATATTATGTTAACTCGATGCGACTTTATTTAAATTTAAAATATTTTTGTATGAATTTATTGTATATGTAATAAGTGTTTTTTTTTTAAGAAAACGCTGTAAGGCCATGTGATCCGTCCCCTTGTGGAGCGAATGCAGTTTGCAGTCACCGCGATGGTGCCGGTGCTTGCTCATGCTTAGAAGGATACCAAGGAAATCCATATGAAGGTTGTCGTCCGGAATGTGTTCTTAGCTCTGATTGTTCTGCTGATAAGGCCTGTATTAGAAATAAATGCGCGGATCCATGTCCAGGAATTTGTGGAACATTTGCTGAATGCACTGTGGTAAACCATGTACCAACTTGCGCCTGCTTACGAGGCTACTCAGGCAATCCATTTGTACAATGTCAAGAAAATAAACCGGTAGAGAAAATAAGACCATGCCAACCATCTCCATGTGGTCCTAATAGTATTTGCCGTGAAAATGGTGAATTAGCCTCTTGCGAATGTCTCCCAGACTATATTGGTGCTCCACCGGACTGCCGACCGGAATGCACAGTAAGCAGCGAATGCCCATCCGATCGAGCTTGTCACAAACTAAAATGTGCTGACCCATGCAGGGGGACCTGTGGTCTAGGTGCCCATTGTCAAGTGATCAATCACAGTCCCTTATGTAGTTGTCCGAATGGTCAGACTGGAGATCCATTTACAAGATGTGAAGTTGCGTATACAGAAATTGAACCACCAACACCAAAAGAGCCATGTCAACTCAATATATGTGGACCTTACAGTGAATGCCGAGCAATAAACGGCAATCCATCATGTTCTTGTATCTTAGGCTATATAGGAGCTCCTCCTAATTGTCATCCTGAATGTCTAGTAAACACGGATTGTCCATCAAATCAAGCGTGTATTGCAGAAAAATGCACAAATCCTTGCGAAGGCTCATGCGGTTTTAAAGCAATTTGCAGGGTTCAGGATCATATACCAATTTGTAGTTGTCCAAATGGATATTCCGGTGATCCATTCATTCAGTGTTCAGAAGCTATCGGTGAGTTTGACAATAAATTACGAAATCATTTTAGCAAGTTGCGACGGTTTCTCTGGTAATTTGGTAGTGTTCTTTGGGAGTACCCGGTGGCCCAATGGGAAATTCATCTGAATATGTGGATGTCAATATGTATCATCATCATCCGGGCGACGTCCACTGCTGGACTTCCATTCCTCATTTGTCCCCATATTCATAAAAAATTAAGTTATTCCACCATTTATTAAAATAAATAAAAAAGTACTTTTTTATTGCAGAGCCTCCCACTCATTCTTCGGACCCTTGTAACCCATCTCCTTGTGGAAGCAACAGTATCTGTGAATCAGGATCCTGTCTGTGCGCTCCCGGATACTTTGGAGATCCATACACCGGATGTCGATTAGAGTGCAGTACAAACGGTGAATGTGCACCAACGCGATCATGCCAAGGCGGAAAATGTGTAGATCCTTGCCCTGGAGCCTGTGGTACTGGTGCAACTTGTTCGGTTAATAATCACATACCATCATGCTCTTGTCCACCGAGCACCTCCGGAGATCCTTTCACGTTCTGCACCGAAATTAAACGGCCTGGTATACTATTTTTTAAATTGTTAAATAGATTTTACTGTTTCTTTGCATGTTTAGATATTATATTTAATATTTAAATTGCAGAAGTACCTAAATCGCCATGCAGCCCATCACCTTGTGGCCCTTACAGTGAATGCACTGTAAATCCGAATGGTGCAGCCGCCTGTTCCTGCCGAGCTGGCCATATAGGTTCTCCGCCCTCATGCCGACCTGAATGTCTAGTCAGTTCCGAATGCAAGCTTCAGTTAGCTTGTATCGATCGCCGCTGTCGCGATCCTTGTGAGGGCGCCTGTGGGCGTGGAGCAAGATGTCAAGTGATTGCACATTCACCAATCTGTACATGTAATGACGGATTCACCGGTGATCCCTTCAGCTATTGTTATGCCCTACCAGGTACTGGAGATTTAGTTTAATTTGTACGACTAGACAAATTATAAGTTTATGCCCATTATTTGTATATATATTAATTGTATCTTGATAAATAAATAAAAATTTTGTAATTTTAGCAACACCACCGGAACCAACTGATCCCTGTCAGCCATCACCTTGTGGCCCTAATTCAGTGTGCTTAAAAACTGGAGATATGCCAGCATGCAGCTGTCAACCTAGCTTTATTGGATCACCACCAAACTGTCGTCCAGAATGTACCATTAGCGCCGAATGTCCAGCAGCGCTTGCTTGTATAGGTCTTCAATGTAAAAATCCATGCTCTCAAGCTTGCGGATCGGGAGCTGTTTGTTCAGTCGTTGATCATCGCGCCACGTGTGCATGCGAACCAGGTCTGGAAGGAGATCCCTTCCAAGGTTGTTCATTGCCAAAAGGTAAGAGATATTCAATATTTAAAAAGAATAGATAAGAACTTGTACTGATATGGATTAAAATGTGTGTGAAACATTTTGGGTACTAAATCGAGACGAAGGTCTTTGTGGAAGGTAAAAAACAAAAATAGAAATCTTATGTGATAAACGATTGCGTTTAACCCTTTGCTTCGCAAAGCGTTCATGTTCATGCTATTAAATATGTGCTTTACAAAAAAAATATAGTCCTTAAAAGATAAACTAATTTTTGTAAATAGATCTGTACTAGTATTTTTACTTTGACGCGATAAGGTGACCATGCCCGCCTTTCCGTGTTTAAGGTCATTATACTGTTACAGAGTTTATTTGTGCGCTTATTTTAAACAATACATAAAAATACATGGTATAGATTTAATCCTTTAGATTTACCAAGTGCTTTCAGAGGTAACATAACATTTGAAATAACTTTATGTGAAATTAATGCCTTGCTTGTGATTGGAGCACGCGGAGATAACAAAGCACTTACAGTATAAGCTTAGGCCGTTTGCTGAGGCGGCCGCTTCTGGATAGGCGGCTAAACAGCGATTTCGTCGAACTCACGAAGTCATTTATTGTCACCGAGTCTGGTAAGCTTCGACTAACGCTTCGGAACAAGGAAGTGCTTCGGTGAAAGATTATTTATGGTGAGTAATTCCAGTTTTTTGAATATCCTATTTCAGCTCCTCAGCATGTTGAATACCTAAACCCATGTGAACCATCGCCATGTGGTGCAAATGCTGAATGTAAAGTTCAAGGAAATGCTGGATCCTGCACTTGTTTACCTGACTATTTTGGTGATCCGTACCAAGGCTGTAGGCCGGAGTGTTTGTCAGATGCGGACTGTCCTTTGCTCTTAGGTTGCTATAGGAATAAATGTATTGACCCGTGCCCCGGAGTTTGTGGCTATAATGCAGACTGCTATGTAACGAATCATAAGCCAGCATGTAACTGCAACATAGGTTACACCGGAAATCCTTTATCCATGTGTTCTCCTATTAGAGGTGAGTTTGTTATTCTCGTTTTTAAAATAAATACTGAAATAAAATGATCGTGTCATAACTTTGGATTTGATAACTTCAGGTGAAAACAAAGTAATCAACGTTTGTAATCCATCGCCTTGCGGTGCTAACGCACTTTGTAAAGAAGTTAATGGTCAACCAGTGTGTTCGTGCTTAACTAATTACATAGGAGCACCCCCGAACTGTAAGCCTGAATGCGTAATAAACTCAGAGTGTAAAACAAATAAGGCCTGCGTTAACAACCGATGTGTAAATCCATGTCCGAAACCCTGTGGCACTAACACTGAATGTAAAGTAATAAATCATAGTCCCGTATGTTCCTGCCGTCAAGGGTACTCTGGGAATCCGTTCACAATGTGCAATCAATTAATTCGTAAGTGTTTAATATTTATATCACTATATTGCAACGTTATATATAATTTTTCTTTTCTGATATTTTAATCGTCAATATTTTCGTTAGCAATTGTAATTAACTTAACTTCACTTACAGCTATATCTACAAGCGCGTCGACTCCGGTTGATCCATGTAATCCGTCACCGTGTGGCGCGTATGCCGGATGTCGAAATATCAACGGATTATCATCGTGCTCATGTTTACTAAACTATTTTGGTTCACCTCCATTTTGCAAGCCGGAATGTACTATAAATTCAGACTGCCCAAGTAACCAAGCGTGTGTCGCTGAGAGATGTAGAGACCCATGCGAAGGAGCTTGTGGGAGCAACGCTAATTGTTTTGTTAATAATCACATACCAGTTTGCTTATGTTCCGAAGGCTATACCGGCGATCCATTCAGACAATGTATATCGAAACCAATCCAAGGTAATGTTAAGAATAATTAGCCAACTGTCCCATTTTTTATTATCACCTATATTTAATAGAGGGATGTAATTATAAAATAACGCAATTTTGCAGAACCTCAAACGCCAGTGCCAACTAATCCATGTCAGCCAAGTCCATGTGGAGCGAATGCTGAATGTAACGGCGGTGTGTGTACTTGTATATTGGATTACCACGGCGACCCATACTTCGGCTGTCGACCGGAGTGTGTGTACAATACGGATTGTCCTCAAGATAAGGGATGTCAAAAGAACAAATGTGTCAATCCTTGCATAGGAACCTGCGGAGTTAATGCACTTTGTGACGTGCACAACCACATACCCATGTGCGTCTGCCCTAAGGGCATGACAGGCAATGCTTTTGTAGAATGCAGGCCTTTTGCAGGTACTTTTATTATTATTTTATTTACCGTAATCTAGTATGTCTGTATACTCATAATTAATAATCATTGAAATTTCATGTCATGAAAAAAAAAAGACCAGTGAAAATAGTTATGAGTTAAAACTGTTCATCACTATTTTCACTATCAATATCATATTATAACCAAATTATAATTTATAAATATCATTAAAAATCGTGGACCAACTTACATAAAAAACTAACAGCCATTTTTTCTATTTGTAATTAATTAAAATATAATTAATTTTATTTCCTGCAGCTATAAACACAAATCCGTGCAACCCATCACCTTGCGGACCCAACAGCCAATGTCGAACATCTAACGGGCAAGCGGTTTGTTCTTGTTTGCCTGGCTACCGCGACAGTCCACCGACATGCAGGCCTGAATGTGTGGTCAGCGCTGAATGTCCATTGAAGGAAGCATGTCAGAATCAAAAATGCATAAATCCATGTGTTGGGGCATGTGGCCTTGCCGCTGTCTGCGACGTTATCAACCACAATCCTGTGTGTACCTGCCCACAATCATTCACTGGTGATCCATTCGTGAGATGTACAGTAATTGGTAACTATATTTTATATGTTATTATAAAATCATCGAATTACGCAATAATATAATTGGTAATTGATATGTGTCAAGATTAGTAAGTAGGCTATCTTTTGATGTATTGTAGCCAATTTCCTGGTTATAATTTCGAGTTATACAATCAGTTAATAATACTATGATTGAAAAACTAATGTAAAAATGTCTTTTTAGGTAACGAAATGCCGCAACTAAATCCATGCGAACCGTCACCGTGTGGTCCAAACTCGATTTGTCGAATAAGTGGCGAAAGTCCCGTATGCGCTTGTATAACTGGTTATGAGGGCTCACCGCCAAACTGTAGACCAGAATGTATCAGTAACAGCGAATGTGATAACAATTTGGCGTGTCTAAATCAAAAATGTACAGATCCATGCATAGGCACATGTGGAGTTAACACCGAATGCAGAGTCGTGAGCCATTCCCCGATGTGCATATGCCAGAGGGGTTACACTGGTGATCCGTTCTCGCAATGCGTACCGGACGCTTTAGAGCCGACGGAAGTATTGAACCCATGCAGTCCTAGTCCCTGCGGACCAAACGCAATTTGTAAAGAGAGAAACGGCGTGGGCGCATGTCAGTGCCTAGACGACTACACCGGTAATCCTTATGAAGGTTGCCGCCCGGAATGTGTTGTAAATACTGATTGTCCGCTAAATCGCGCTTGCACAAGAATGAAATGCATTGATCCCTGTCCTGGAATTTGCGGACACAACGCACTTTGTTTGGTGAATAATCACATGCCAAGCTGTACGTGCCAACCGGGATATACTGGAAATCCATTCAGCCATTGCAGTATAATGATCGAACGTATGTATTCCTGTAGCATTATATTTAATTTGATATTTATTAACATAGTATATATTGGTGAAAATACAATATCATAATTTTCTATTTGCAGCTTCGGTTGTAGAGAAGAGTCCATGTAGCCCGTCTCCTTGCGGACCTAACACACAATGTAAGGTTGTAAACAGTCAAGCTGTGTGTTCGTGTCTGCCTGACTTCATCGGAGCCCCGCCGAAATGCCGCCCAGAATGTGTCGTTAGTTCAGAATGTCCATCGGATTTGGCGTGTGTTAATCAGAAATGTACAAATCCATGTATAGGAAGTTGCGGTGATAATGCCAACTGTAACGTCGTCCATCACAGTCCAATTTGCGTCTGTAAACAAGGATTGACCGGTAATCCATTTACAAGATGTTATCCCATAAAAGGTAAGCACCCATTTAAATTATGACGCCTATACATTTTGTATTTGAATACAGAAAACCTTAAAGAAAAAAATCTATAATTATGTTATTTTTTCAGTATTCCCAACAATTGAGACGCAGACGCCTGATCCCTGTCTATCATCACCTTGTGGGCTGTACGCTGAATGTAGGAACATCGGTGGTTCGGCTTCCTGCGCATGCCAACCTAGCTATGTTGGCAACCCGCCATACTGTCGACCAGAATGTACCATAAATTCCGAATGTCCAAGCAATAAAGCGTGCATCAATGAATTATGCCAGGATCCATGTACAGGGGCATGCGGCATGAATGCACAATGCGAAGTGTTCAATCATATTGCTCAGTGTAGTTGCCTAGAACGCTTCAGTGGTGATCCTTTTGTGCAGTGCAATGCTGTGATTTACAATGAAGGTTAGTTTCTTGTACCTACTACACATTTTGTTATTTCATAGCACCTCATCGTGAAAATAAATTATTATTCGTGGTTTTACTTCAACTTAAGGATATTTGCTTTTTTTATCTTTCCTAACACAACATGTTTGATTTGTTTTTCAGAAACTACTGTGGTTGACCTGTGTAATCCATCACCGTGCGGATCAAATACAATATGCGATAACGGAGAATGTAGATGCTTACCTGAATATCACGGCGATCCCTATTACGGATGTAGACCAGAATGTCTTCTAAACAACGACTGTCAACAAAATAAAGCATGCGTTAGAAATAAATGCATTGACCCATGTGTAAATACTTGTGGACAGCAAGCCGTGTGTGAAGTTTACAATCACATACCAATGTGCACGTGCTTGCCTGGATACTCGGGAAATGCTTTCATCGAGTGTAGAAAGATAACAGTTACAGAGGTCATTAACCCCTGTAATCCATCTCCATGTGGACCTAACAGCCAATGCCGTGAAATAAGTGGCAAAGCTATTTGTACATGTTTACCAGCGTATAAGGGTGCGCCACCAACTTGCAGGCCAGAATGTATAAATAGCGCTGAGTGTGCGCTAGATCAAGCTTGCTCAGGCCAAAAATGTATCAACCCGTGTAGTGGAAACTGTGGTATTGGCGCTCAATGTCAGGTCATCAATCATAATCCAATATGTTCCTGTCCACCTGATCTTACGGGTGATCCATTCAACAGATGCGTTGCCAAAGGTAAAGTACATTTATTTCGAAACAAATATTTAAGTAAAATTTGTGAATAGAATTACTTCATTTTATTTGTATATGTATTCATTTCGTGCTTTTATTTTAATCTAGAACGGGAACCACCGGTGTACGTCAGCCCTTGTGAGCCGTCACCGTGTGGCCCTAACTCTATTTGCAAGGATATATCAGGCTCCCCGTCTTGCGCTTGCATCGAAACATACGTTGGTAGTCCACCGAGCTGTCGACCGGAATGTATTACAAACTCTGAATGTCCGAATGAAATGGCATGTATAAACCAGAAATGTAAAAATCCTTGCATCGGTACCTGTGGCAATGCGGCGGAATGTAGAGTGGTCAGTCATGCACCGCAATGTATTTGCCCCGCGGGTTACACGGGTGATGCTTTCATAGAGTGTCGGGTGATTGATATTCCTCTGACACCCTGTTCACCTTCACCATGCGGTCCCAACGCAGTATGCAGAGAGCTGGGAGCAGCCGGGTCTTGCGTGTGTATCACAGACTACATTGGAAATCCTTACGAGGGTTGCCGACCCGAATGTGTCGTTAACTCGGACTGTGCAATGAATTTGGCGTGTATTCAGAGTAAATGTAAAAACCCATGTACTAATGTATGTGGAAGAAACGCAGTTTGTAATGTGGTCAATCATACACCTAGATGTGAATGTCTACCCGGCTTAGTTGGAAATCCATTCCAAGAATGCGTTGAAAAACAAGGTTTGTTTTACTTCTTCCTTTCTAAGTATCCTAATCTGCAGGGTACCATAATGTTAATTCAAACTTTTCTCTATCACAACAGAAACACCCGTTGCGGTAAATCCTTGCACACCTTCACCCTGCGGTCCAAACAGTATCTGCAAAGTATCAAACGATCAAGCAGTGTGCACATGTGAAACGGGTTACCTAGGAGTGCCGCCATCTTGCCGACCGGAATGTGTAGTGAGCTCTGAATGTCCCCAACAGCAAGCCTGTATAAACAGAAAGTGTGTCGACCCATGCGAAGGAGTGTGTGGTCTTAATACACAATGCAAAGTAATTAATCATAGTCCCATATGTACATGCAAATTAAAATATACTGGTGATCCATTCAGCAGATGTCATCCAAGTAAGATTGTCACTTATATTAACAGTTATTTATTACATTCAATATGTACTACATTAACATTTTAATACAAAATTTTCAGTCCCCGTCGAAGTGGAGGCACCGCCAGCTAACCCATGTCTTCCATCACCTTGTGGTCCATTCTCACAATGTCGAGATGTTGGTAAAGTGCCATCTTGCTCATGTTTACCAGAGTACACGGGTAGTCCACCCAATTGTCGCCCAGAATGTACCATTAATAGTGACTGTTCAAGTGATAAAGCTTGTATTAACGAGAAATGTGTCGACCCATGTCCTGGATCTTGCGGCTTGAACGCTGAATGTAATGTCCAAAACCACGTGTCAATTTGTACTTGCTACGAAGGATATGCGGGTGATCCGTTTAACAGATGTGATATAAAGCCTCAAAGAGGTAAGATTGATTTTTAAAGCGATATGTTCTATCTTATAATTAATAGATTTGTGAATTCAAGTACAAAACAACTCTTTATTTCAGCGCCCACGCCAACTGATCCATGCAATCCTTCTCCATGTGGATCAAATGCAGTTTGTGATGATGGTGTGTGTACCTGTTTAGCGGAATATAAAGGCGACCCATACTTTGGGTGTCGTCCAGAATGTACGATAAGTTCGGAGTGTCCCATGAACAAAGCGTGCGTAAGACAACGATGTGTAAATCCATGTATCAACACATGTGGAAGAAATGCGCTATGCGAAGTAGTCACGCACATGGCAATTTGTACATGTCCTCAGAAAATGACCGGAAACGCATTTGTCCAATGTGATCCTATCAAAGGTAAAAAAAATATGATTGATAACATAAAAGTAAAAACGTTTAATCATTGTAACATAAGTTAGGCATGATGTTATACTCGTATCGATTGATGATATTATTTCAATGAACGCCAAGGCTACCGATCTCCAGCTACTCACATCCATCCCGGACAGGCTGCACGGAAATCGTCTTCCCACCTGGTGAACAGTCGACCGACATTTCGTTTTCTTAAACGGGGCCAGAACCTTACTGGCCCATCTGCCATCTGTTTTCCTTAGCGTGCGACCAGCCCATTGCCACTTTAGCGAGCTTATCTTTCGGATACTTTATCCGACCTATGATTTGGCTACGAACAAATATTATATATGTATGTAATAAGAGAGAGAGAGAGAACGAAAGATGTAATAAGAGAAAAAAGATGTAACAAGAGAGAGAAGTGAAGATGGCTGACTTCTTCCCTCTACTTGGGACCCAGTACTAAACATAATCAAATCGAAGAATAAACATAACACCTCAAGACAGCAAGATATAATAAGTGCTCTTTGCGTTAATCGCAATTATATATATTACCGGAAGAATTATAATTGTTTAGTGTTTTTTTGTAATTTTTAATAATTTGTGACATCAGGACATCTGTCCACCCGTGCTGCTGCTGTGACGCTTCTGAAACATCGGGCTAGTTAAATAATTAAATAAACCGTGATAAGATCCATAAAAGTAGTTTCATTGTAATGTGTAATATCGTAAAATAAGAAATGATTACTTACGTTTCAGATGTACCTGTGAGCAACCCGTGTTTGCCGAGTCCATGTGGACCTTTCAGCCAATGCAGGGAATTTAATAAGCAAGCAATATGCTCGTGTCTACCCGGTTATCGTGGAACAGCCCCATCTTGCCGCCCAGAATGTGTAGCCAGTTCCGACTGTCCCTTAAACAAGGCCTGCAGCAACCAGAGATGTATAGATCCATGTCAGGGTGCTTGCGGTACCAGATCCGAATGTCAAGTTGTTAATCACAACCCTATTTGTTCGTGCCAAACGGGAATGACCGGAGATCCATTCACAAGATGTATTCCTATTCGTAAGTTACACAACATATTTTCTTTACTTATAAAAAATGTATACATAACATATAATTAATTGATTAACGGTTATTGTTTCTTTTAGTTTCCGTTGAACCTTCGATTCACATAAATCCGTGTCAGCCATCGCCATGTGGTCCAAATTCAATTTGCCAAGAAACTCTATCAGAGACGCCATCGTGCCAGTGCATGCCCGAGTTTATGGGATCGCCACCCAACTGCCGGCCAGAATGCATCTCTAACAGTGAATGCGCCCCGCAAATGGCTTGTGTAAACAAAAAGTGTCAAAACCCTTGCATTCAAGCCTGTGGAGTAAACGCCGAATGTAGAGTAATAAGTCATACGGCATCTTGTATTTGCCCCGAGGGATACGGCGGCGACCCTACAATTCAATGCACAATTAATGCCTTGGTTCCTTACGAAAATCTATCACCTTGTATACCGTCCCCATGTGGACCCAATGCTGAATGCAGAGAACAATCTGGAGCCGGAGCTTGTGTATGTCAAAGAGGATACTTTGGTAATCCATACGAAGGTTGTCGTCCTGAATGCTTGGTTAATTCCGATTGCAACAGTAACAAAGCTTGCACTCGAAACAAATGTATAGACCCTTGCTTGGGTACATGTGCTATGAATGCTGATTGTCAAGTGGTTAATCATTCGCCTTTATGTTCCTGTCACCCAGAATATACAGGAGATCCATTTAGAAATTGTGTTTTAATAAGTAAGTATTCGTAGCAAATAAATTAAATAATTGATACTATATCTAATTTAACATTCATTTCATTAAAAACTTGTTTCCTTCAGTAAAAGAAGAAATACCAACAAACCCTTGTCAGCCATCACCGTGTGGTCCCAACAGTCAATGCCGAGTTACCAATGGACAAAGTGTTTGTTCATGTCTGCCAGAATTCCGCGAATCTCCGCCTAATTGTCGACCGGAATGCGTCGTGAGCACTGAATGCGCGTCAGATAAAACTTGCAAAAATCAGAAATGTGTCTCTCCATGTCTCGGAACATGCGGTCAGAATTCTGAGTGTAGAGTCATCAATCACAGCCCGATATGCACTTGTAAAGCTCAATACACGGGCGATCCGTTCGCTAACTGCTTTAAAATACAAGGTAATTTAAAAACAACAACATGTGATACTATTTTTAGCTGTATATAGTTTTAATTTAAAACATTCATTTTCATATCTTGCTTTTTAGTACCTATTCAAGCGATAACAGTTGGAGATCCTTGCCAGCCATCACCGTGTGGACCAAACTCTGTATGTCAAGACCGTAATGGCATTCCTTCGTGTTCGTGCTTGCCCACCTATGAAGGCAACCCGCCCAGTTGTCGCCCGGAATGTACAATTAATGAAGACTGTGCTGGAGATTTAGCTTGCATAAATCAAAAATGTAAAGATCCTTGTCCTGGCTCATGTGGACTCAATTCACAATGTTTCGTTATGAGGCATGTTGCCGTGTGCAGTTGTATTGAAGGATACACCGGGAACGCATTCACGTTGTGCACTCCCATGCCACCTAAAGGTAATAATACAGTTTCAATAGATTGTCTATGCATTAACTTTTTAGGTATCGTATAAGAAAGAATTATTTAATATGTTTTCATTTCAGTTAAGGACGATCCATGCAATCCTTCTCCTTGCGGCGCAAATGCTGATTGTTACAACGGAGAGTGCAAATGTATCTCGGAGTTCTTTGGGGATCCATACACTGAATGTCGTCCGGAATGTATGCAGAGTTCTGAATGCCCACGCGACAAGTCTTGCATAAACAACAAATGTCAAAATCCCTGTCCCGGTACTTGTGCCGCAACAGCCATATGTAATGTTGTGAATCACATCCCAATGTGCAAATGTCCTGACCGCATGACTGGTAATGCCTTCGTTGAATGCAGAGTAATTTCAGGTAACTTTTGTTAATTTACAATTTAGTGTTTTTATAAATTTTTATTGTTTTTAACGCTACTTTTATATTTTTCAGAACCAATCATTACAAATCCTTGTCAGCCTTCTCCGTGCGGACCTAACAGCCAGTGCAGAAATGTGAATGGCCAAGCTGCGTGCTCCTGTGCACCAAACAATATTGGCGCACCGCCCACCTGTCGCCCGGAGTGCACGATAAGTGCCGAATGTTCATTAGTAGAGGCGTGTAGCAACCAGCGGTGTGTAAACCCGTGCGTAGGAGCGTGCGGCATAAACGCAGAGTGTAAAGTAGTCAACCACAATCCGATTTGCACATGTCCAAATCTATTTACAGGAGATCCCTTCAATAGATGCTTAAGGCTACGTGAGTATAAATGTACCTATAAATAGGTAGAGATTTAGATCTATTCAATACCTGTTTTAATTCAATTTTGAATAGACAGTAAGTCTATTAAAAAATTACGCAGAGTGGTTTTGATATTATTTTTTTTTTAATAAAAATATACTTTTATACTTAAAAATATTTTTCAGCGGAGAAATTGCCAACTCCTATAAATGTATGTACTCCGTCTCCATGTGGACCAAATTCAATATGCAAAGAAATAAATGAGGTACCCTCATGTACTTGCTTAGAAGGTTTCCGTGGTCAACCACCTTACTGCAGACCAGAGTGTACCAGTAATGAAGAATGCGGTATAAGTCTATCATGCGTGAATACTAAATGTGTAAATCCTTGTGAAGGCGTTTGTGGCGCTAACGCTGAATGTACTGTTGTGAGCCATTCTCCCATCTGCACATGTGCACCAGGCTATACTGGTGATCCATTCTTTGGTTGTGCTCGCGAAGTTTTACAAACGGAGACTGCCACTACACCATGTTCACCATCGCCCTGCGGCGCAAACGCGTTGTGTAAGGAGAAATACAACGCTGGTTCGTGCAGCTGTTATGAAGGATATTTTGGTAATCCCTACGAAGGCTGTAGGCCGGAATGCGTAGTTAACACAGACTGTCCATCTAACAGAGCTTGTGTGAATAACAGATGCGAAGATCCATGCCCAGGAAGCTGTGGCTCTCAAGCAACTTGTCAAGTAATAAACCACTCGCCTCGTTGCACTTGTCTCAGTGGTTACTCCGGTGATCCGTTTAGATATTGCATCTATCAAGGTTGGTAAACTTCTATTTTGTTTATTATTTTTTTTACTATCGCCTCTAATCGTAACTTATTTTAAATATAACTCATATTAAAAAATGCTATTTAGAAATACTGTTTGTTTCTCTATTATATAAAAAAAATAAAAATATGTTTGTGCTTCTTAGAACCAGCAATACCAACAACACATGTGGACGTTTGTTACCCATCACCATGTGGACCGAATAGTCAATGCCGTGAAGTAAACAATCAAGCAATATGTTCATGTTTGCCGGAATACGTAGGAACTCCACCCAACTGCAGGCCAGAATGTTTAGTGAGCTCAGAATGCCCACAAGACAAAGCGTGTATCAGTAATAAGTGCATCAATCCATGCCCCAAACCTTGTGGTCGAAATACCGACTGTAAAGTTATCAGCCACAGCCCCATATGTTCATGCAAAAGGCTATTTACTGGGGATCCATTCACTCTATGTACTTCAATACCATGTGAGTATAATATGGCATTTATCCCTTTTCCTATTTTACCCAAAATGTGGAGTATAATATAATAATGTTTTAAATATTTTCAGTTGAACCACCGCCAAGAATAACCGATCCATGCATACCGTCGCCGTGTGGTCCTAATGCTGTCTGTAGGAACATCAACAATGTTCCATCTTGCTCTTGCTCTCCAAGCTTCATGGGCAGTCCGCCAAACTGTCGCCCTGAATGTTCTATTCATTCTGATTGTGCTAGTGATAAAGCGTGTATAAATACTAAATGCCAAGACCCTTGTCCTGGCTCGTGCGGAATATCTGCCACTTGCAAAGTTCTCAATCACATACCTATTTGCACTTGTATTGAAGGGTATATTGGAGATCCATTCACAAGCTGCATACCGCAGCCCTTAGAAGGTAACGCATAAATTATTATTACTAAATTCTTGTAAAAAATATATCTGTGTGTTAAAGAGAATTCAAGTATAAAAACACCGTATAAAAAGGATGTGTATTTCCACAATTATTTGCGGGATAGGCAGAGAGAACGTAATTTCATAAGTCACATGTAGATACACAAAAATAAAAAGTTTGTTAGCTTTTCCAAAAAAAATCTTCAAGTTCTAAGTCTGTTTTCTAGTTTGTTTTTTCCTATAGTGTACAAATTCAAAAATTTATTTGTTTTTCCAATAAGTTAATCAACAATGTTTTCTTGTTTGCTTTTGCTATAGTGGAACCAGTAGTGACAGATGCATGTGCAAGTGTGCTATGTGGCTCGAATGCAGAGTGCGTGAATGGACAGTGCCAATGTCTGCCTGAATACCACGGGGATCCTTACTTCAACTGTCGCCCCGAATGTATATTCAGTACGGATTGCGACGAGAAGAAGGCGTGTGTGCAGCGAAAATGTATTGATCCATGTATCGACACTTGTGGAGTGAACGCAATTTGCCAAGTCGTCAATCATATACCCATGTGTAGTTGTCATAACGGCTACACGGGAAATGCCTTCGTTGCCTGCAATCCAGTAAGAGGTAAGGAAAGACTCAGTCAACTTCATAACATTCACGTAGTAAAAAATAGTAAAGTGATCTTTTACTAATTTTACACTTTATAAAAATGTTGACTGATCTTGTACTGTTTCAGTGCCTACTGTTGAACATCCGTGCAGTACGGCAATTTGTGGTCCTAACAGCCAGTGTCGAGAAATTAACAATCAGGCTGTATGCACATGCTTGCCGACGTACTTGGGTGTGCCACCAGTATGCAGACCTGAATGTGCTGTGAATTCAGAATGTCCACAAAACAGAGCATGTATCAAGCAAAAGTGCGTTAACCCATGCATAGGCGCGTGTGGACTGAGAGCGACGTGTGAAGTTATCAATCATAATCCAATATGTGCGTGCCCTGACACCTACTCTGGTGATCCCTTCGTCAGCTGTGCATTGGTACAATGTAAGTAATTACCATAATTTAAAAATTCATAAACACGTTAACTTCGAGCTCAGCTATGATTCATGTAGAACGTAAGTATTTCAATCCAGAGTTTTCTTTTATAATAAACATTATATTCGCATCTGACACTTAAAAGTAATAGTTGAACTTTACTTGCATAAAAGTGGAAAGACTTCCTTTTGTTTTACACTGTACTATAGAAGTTTAACATTAAATATTTTTTATTGCAGACACACCGCCTGTAGTAGCTAATCCTTGCGTGCCTTCCCCGTGTGGTCCTAACTCCATATGCCAAGAAATAAACGGGAACCCATCATGTACCTGTTTGCCAGAATTTAAGGGACAACCGCCATACTGTAAACCAGAATGTATAAGTAGTAGTGAATGTTCACCACACCTTGCATGCATCAATCAGAAGTGTAAAGACCCTTGCATCGACGCTTGCGGTGTAAACGCAGATTGTAGAGTCGTCAGTCACTCTGCTATGTGCATCTGCCCAACGGGATACATTGGCGATCCTTTTGCGCAATGTTCATTACAAACTGCTATAGAAATTCTAACACCCTGTACACCCTCACCATGTGGCTCGAATGCGATTTGCAAGGAACAAAACAAAGTCGGCTCATGCACTTGTGTAGAAGGTTATTTCGGGAACCCCTATGAAGGGTGTCGACCGGAATGTGTAAGTGATTCCGATTGTCCGGGAAATCAAGCTTGTACAGGCAACAAATGTCAAGATCCGTGCCCCGGCAAATGTGGAATAAACGCGGAGTGTGCCACCATCAACCATGCACCTATATGTAGCTGCATAAATGGATACACTGGGGATGCGTTCAGAAGGTGCAACCCAATACCATGTAAGTACTTGGAAAATTATTTATTGTCCTCTAACTACTTAGGTACGCGAAAATATATTATTTACAACAATCTACATTGTTTTAGTTATAGACAAGACTCCTACTAATCTGTGCTACCCGAGTCCTTGTGGTCCGAACAGTCAATGCAAAGTTCAGAACGACCAAACAGTTTGTAGCTGCTTACCGAACTTCATGGGTGAACCTCCAACATGTAAGCCTGAGTGCGTTCTGAGTTCGGAATGTTCATCGGATAAGGCATGTGTCAATCAAAAATGCGTTAACCCGTGTCCTGGACCATGCGGTCAGAGGGCCGACTGTCGCGTGTTTAACCACAACCCTGTGTGCAGCTGTCTACCGGGCCACACCGGAGATCCATTCGCAAGATGCATCCCGATACCAGGTAAGTTTATTCGAATAAAAAAATGCAACAAAATCCTCCTGTGTATATAACTCATAATGTAATGTAAACATGTACAATTAGCTGTTGCCTGAGACTTCGACCGCGTGATCTACAGACAAATATGTCTATATATTCCTATGGCTTATTTATTATTCTGCAACATAAACTGCAACATTGCCAAGTTTCATCAAAATCCGTTCGGTAGTGTTGGAATGATTGAGTAGCAATCATCCAAACTTTCGAATTAGTAATATGTAAAATATCTTAAACAACGATTAGATAATTTCAAAATATTTTATTGTTTACTTTTTAGCTGTACAACCACAAATAACCGAGAACATTGATCCATGTGCTCCATCGCCGTGTGGCATAAATGCTGTTTGTAGAAACATCAATGGACAAGCCTCTTGTTCTTGCTTACCAAACTATTTCGGCAGCCCTCCTTACTGTAGACCAGAGTGTACTACTAATCAAGACTGCGCGAGTTCCTTAGCTTGCATAAACGAGAGATGTGGTAATCCCTGCCAAGGGTCTTGTGGTCAAAACTCACAATGCCTTGTTTTAAATCACCTCGCAATTTGTACGTGCGCTGAAGGATACGAAGGAGATCCATTTATAGGATGTAAACTGAAAGTAATTCAAGGTATGATTTGGATTTTAATTTTTAAATCGTTTTTAAATCAATAATAGTATAGATCCAGTAGACTTTCTGTCTGATTTTAAAATACCGTACTAATTGTTGAAAATTTTATTACCCGTCATTAATAAATTATCCGGAATTCCCAGATGTTCCCGTTGATTTATGCAATCCTTCACCATGTGGTTCCAATACCGAGTGTAATGAAGGTGTGTGCATCTGCCTTCAAGAATATAGAGGAGACCCATACCTTGGATGTCGACCAGAATGTTTATTAAGTTCGGATTGTCTTCAGAATCAAATATGTACTAACAAGAAATGCGTGAACCCATGCCCAGATACTTGCGGTGCTAACGCTAAGTGTGAGGTGGTAAACAACATACCTATGTGTAGTTGTCCCAATGGATATACTGGAAACTCCTTTGTATCTTGTACTCCCGTTCAAGGTATTAACAGACGTCAATTTATAATTACATATGAATTATGATCTGTAAGAATTTTTCTTTATATTTTTTGGATTATTGCAGTTCCGGTGTCCTCAAACCCTTGCAATCCGAGTCCGTGTGGACCTAACAGTCAGTGTCGCGAAATCAATAAAGTGGCTGTATGTTCGTGTGTAACGGGATATTCTGGAAACCCTCCGACGTGCAGACCTGAATGCACAACGAGTGCTGAATGCCCCTTGCACAGGGCCTGCAACAACTACAAATGTATCAATCCTTGTGTCGGAGCCTGTGGCGCAAGTGCTCTGTGCGAAGTTGTCAACCACAATCCAATATGTTCTTGTCCAAATGATTATACCGGGGATCCATTTAGTAGATGTATTCGAAATCGTAAGTATTTTTGCAGTTTAGAAAAAAAAATCCTGACAGAAATTTACCATATTTACGTATTAATTTAAATTCAAATTATTTCGGTTAACATTCGCCTACTTATCATTGCTGCTGAAGATATTTCAAGGTATACCAATACGATCTAATATTAAATTTATTTCATGTTAGACATGAATCTGCTTCTTTTAATATAACGCGTATGAGTATGGTAGTTACCATTGTTTTTCTTTTTTCAGCTCTGGAAGTACCACCTCAAGTCAACCCTTGCCTTCCATCACCATGTGGCCCTAATTCCATTTGCCAAGCAATTAATGAACTGCCTTCATGTTCTTGCATGACAGAATTCACTGGATCTCCACCGAACTGTCGCCCCGAGTGTACAAGCAACAGCGAGTGTCCAAATCATATGGCATGTATGAATAGCAAATGCGCTGACCCATGTGTCAACGCTTGCGGCTCATTGGCGCAATGTAGAGTCGTGAGTCATACTCCCAACTGTATCTGCCCGCCCGGTTACACCGGAGATCCATTTGTAACTTGTAGAGAACATATAAATGTGGCAATAGAATACATAACACCGTGCACGCCTTCGCCGTGTGGAAGCAACGCTGTCTGTAAAGAACGCAACAATGTAGGCTCGTGCACATGCTCCTCGGGATACTTTGGCAATCCATATGAAGGTTGCCGCCCAGAATGCACTGTCAATACGGATTGTCCGTCGGACAGAGTCTGTCAGCAGAACAAATGTCAAGATCCCTGCCCTGGAACGTGTGGTGCTAACGCACAATGTCAAACAATGAATCATGCGCCAATGTGCAACTGTATATCTGGGTACACTGGAAACCCTTACCAGTCCTGCGTCTTTATTCAAGGTAAACTAAACTCTTTATTTATAAAAATTGCTAATTATAATTAAACCAGTATAAATGTTGAATATCGTTTTTTTTTCTTAATTATACAATATTTATATTGACCTTACATTTTCAGCCATAGAACCACCTTCCGACCCATGTTCACCATCTCCATGCGGTTCGAACAGCATATGCAAAGTTTTGAACGAACAAGCGGTCTGCACATGTAAACAAGAGTACCGAGGTCCACCGCCAAACTGCAGGCCTGAGTGTGTCGTAAGCGCCGAATGTCCTTCAAACAGAGCATGTGTTAACAGCAAGTGCGTCGATCCATGTGTAAGCCAATGCGGCCAACACGCTCGGTGCATTGTAATCAATCACAGCCCGATATGCAGTTGCAAAGATCGCTTCACCGGTGATCCGTTTACACGATGCTACCCATTAGTATCTCAACCGCCTATAGAGATACCCAAAAATCCATGTTTGTCGTCACCGTGTGGACTGTTCAGTGAATGTAGAGATATTGGAGGAGTTCCTTCCTGTACATGCCTACCTGATTACCTCGGCGCACCGCCAGCCTGTCGTCCAGAATGCATTATTAACTCGGACTGCTCAAGCAACTTCGCTTGTATCAACCAGAAATGTAAGGATCCGTGTCCGGGATCATGCGGCTTAAATGCTCAATGTTTTGTCAAGAATCACATGCCGATATGTACTTGCCTTCAAAACTTTATCGGAGACGCTTTCACAGAGTGCAAATTACAAGGTAAATATATTGTTGCAGAGAATGTTATTTTATGTCTTTCTTTTAAGGATTGAATAAAATGAAGTAATAATTTTTACAGTGGAGGCTATTAAAGATGAGACAGACCTTTGTAATCCTTCACCGTGCGGATTAAATGCTGTTTGCAACGATGGTGTTTGCTCATGTCTGTCAGAATATCAAGGAGATCCTTATTTTGAATGTCGACCAGAGTGTGTCCTTAGCTCTGACTGTCCACAAAACAAGGCTTGCTATAAAAATAAGTGCGTGAACCCATGTACCAGCGGTGTCTGTGCAGCCAACGCTATATGCGAAGTGATACATCACGTGCCTATGTGTAGATGTCCAGAGAAAATGGCTGGAAATGCCTTTGTACAATGTTCCGTCACAGATGGTAAGACTTTATATTTTTATATTTTGTACTATTCATATTATATTTTTCTATCTACCTGAAATAAATAGATTCTTAGAATAGGATGATGAATTCAAAAAAAATGTAACTAATATTTTTTTTTTAGTTGAGAGGCCAGAGCCATGTACACCAAACCCGTGTGGACCGAATAGCCAATGTCGTGATGTTAATGGACAAGGAATATGTTCGTGCCTTGTTGGGTTTATTGGTAATCCACCGTCGTGCAGACCGGAATGTATCGTCAGCACAGACTGCTTACCGGACGAAGCCTGTAGTAATAGAAAATGCATCAAACCTTGTCTCGGAGCTTGCGGCGTAGGCGCTCAGTGTCAAGTTATAAACCATAATCCTATTTGTTCTTGTCCAAACTCTTACACTGGCAATCCGTTCATACGGTGTATCAAACAAGAATTCTTGCCAGAACCGGTAAATCCATGCCTTCCATCGCCGTGTGGGCCAAACTCTGTTTGCAAAGACACTTCAGGCTCTCCCAGTTGTTCGTGCCAAGAAGGATACGTTGGCGCACCACCATATTGCAAGCCAGAATGCATATCCAATTCAGAATGTCCTACACACCGCGCCTGCATAAATGAAAAATGTGTAGACCCGTGTATAAATAGTTGTGGCACTAACGCAGAATGTCACGTAATCAGCCATTCACCTTCTTGCACGTGTATTCAAGATCACACAGGCAATCCCTTCATTGAATGTCATAGAGCTCCAGTAATTCAGGAAGTAACACCATGCGAACCGTCCCCGTGCGGAGCGAACGCTATTTGCAAGGAATTCAATGGCGCTGGATCGTGTACGTGCTTGCCTGAGTTTATCGGAAACCCTTACGATGGCTGCCGGCCTGAATGTCTCTTAAATACAGATTGTCCGTCAGACAAAGCTTGTATGCAGAGTAAGTGTGGCAATCCCTGTCCCGGCTCGTGCGCGCCTAATGCAGTCTGTCAAGTTGTAAATCACGCTCCATCTTGTTCGTGCATACCGGGTTACACAGGAAATCCATTCCACATGTGTACGCCGCAACGTAAGTTTGCTGGAATAATTTATTTTTAATTAATTTGTTACTTACCTAACCCAACCCTACCTTGTAACTTACAACTATCTTATTATTCTACCGTATATTGTTAAATCTGATAACGAAGATTCATAAAATAATAAAATTCTTATTTCACGCATCATACACATAACTTTTACAATTTTTGTTACAGAGATTCTACAAACTCCGATAGATGTATGTCAACCATCACCATGTGGACCAAACAGTCGTTGCAAAGAAGTAAACAAGCAAGCGGTTTGTTCGTGCATGCCGGACTTCATCGGATCGCCTCCTGGTTGCCACCCAGAGTGCGTCATAAGTACTGAGTGCCCGAGGGACAAGGCTTGTGTGAATCAAAAATGCGAGAATCCATGTATCAATGCCTGCGGAAGTAATACGGAATGCAAAGTCATCAATCACAGTCCAATTTGTAACTGTAGAGTCGGCTATACGGGAGACCCGTTCACCAGATGTAATCCCATGCCACGTAAGTTGTATTATAATGACAAATAAATATTTTTATTCCATACATTTTTTTGTAGGTACAACTTTTCAACAAATACCTAACTTCTTGTTACTTTTTGCAGCACCAGTCGCAAATGCTGTGTTGGAACCGTATAAGAACCCCTGTGTACCGTCACCTTGTGGTCCCAATTCAATTTGTCAGGAAATCGGATCCATACCATCGTGCACCTGTATGCCAACATTCACAGGAAACCCACCGAACTGTAGACCAGAGTGCCTTGTGAACTCGGAATGTCCACCGACTAAGGCGTGCATCCGACAGAAATGTCAAGACCCTTGTGTAGGGACATGTGGCATCAATGCGGAGTGTTCCATTTCTAGACATACACCACTTTGCACTTGTCCCGAAGGATACACAGGAGACGCGTTTACTATGTGTCTGCCGAAACCACAGTATACAGGTAAATACTTGCGTGTACTTTGTGCAAGTTGAGACTTGTAGCCTTTCCATAGACTAAACATTTGTTGATTTTTACTTTAGCAGTAAATCGATATCATTTATTTGCTGGTAAACTCATAGCAATATGATAAAATTCATTAAAAATCTTTAGAAAAATAATGATACTCCATGAAGGTCGTATAACAAATAATACTTACTTAAATGTTAACTTTATTTTTTCTAAGCTGCAATAATATTTGTTTATTTAAAAACTTTCCAGAACCAGTGGAAGCAGATAAATGCAATCCATCGCCGTGTGGTAGTAACGCAGTATGTAACGACGGTGTATGCACGTGCATAGAGGAACACCATGGCGATCCGTACGTCAGCTGTCGTCCGGAATGTGTCCTGAGCACGGACTGCGCGCGAGACAGAGCCTGTATTAGGAACAAATGCGTAGACCCCTGTCCGGGTACGTGCGCGTCTACGGCCGTCTGTGATGTAAATAACCACATACCGATGTGCAGTTGCCCGCAAGGAATGACAGGAAACGCTTTCTACAATTGTGAGCCTATAAGAGGTATGCTAGTGAAAACAATACAGTATAATTTATTTTACATATACAGTACAATGCTTATTTATTCAAAAATAATTTTTAGATTTAAAATCACATTTACATTAAGCTTCATCTCAGATTAAGTCAAATATAACCTGAAAATATAACTTTGGCAACATGTGGCCGTATAACATATTTTTATAAATACTATAAATTCTTCATTAATATTAAAATATTTTTAGCTCCAGTGATAGTAAACCCATGTCATCCATCTCCATGTGGACCGAACAGTCAGTGTAGAGAAATCAACGGACAAGCCGTATGTACTTGTGCTCCCAATTATATGGGAAGTCCGCCTTCGTGCAGACCAGAATGTGTCGTCAGTTCAGATTGTGCATTCAACAAAGCCTGCAGTAATCAAAGGTGTATAGACCCATGCAAAGGATCTTGCGGCGTCGACGCAAAATGTCAAGTTATTAAACATAATCCAATATGCACTTGTCCGAGTAAATACACCGGTGATCCATTTGTAAGATGCACGCCATTCAGTAAGTATATTCATACATACATTTTGAATTTTCCTGATATCACCACTGTGTCATAATAATTGTGTAATTATATTTTTTTTCAGATCTAGTTGCTGAAGCAACGCCATGTATGCCATCGCCTTGTGGTCCAAACGCAATATGCAAGGAAATATCCAACGCGCCCTCTTGCGCATGTTTACCTGAATTCTTCGGTTCTCCGCCATTCTGTAGACCGGAGTGTGCTAGTAATAGCGAATGTCCAACTAATAAAGCATGTATCAACCAAAAGTGTAAAGATCCTTGCGAAAACGCTTGCGGTTCGAATACACAGTGCAAAACGATCAGTCACTCTCCAATGTGCTTCTGTAATTCAGGTTATATAGGAGATCCATTCTCAAACTGCTATGTTCAACATGATGTAACCCCAGAAAAAGTATCTCCATGCGAACCATCGCCTTGCGGTTTTAATGCAGTTTGCAAAGAACAAAATTCGGTTGGATCGTGCTCTTGTTTAACCGACTATATCGGAAATCCGTATGAGGGTTGCCGTCCAGAGTGCACCGTGAACACGGATTGTGCACCCAACAAGAGTTGCATACGTAACAAATGTCTGGATCCCTGCCCCGGCACATGCGGACTTATGGCAATGTGTGCAGTCGTGAACCACGTGCCTGTGTGCTCTTGTTCATTAGGATACACCGGCGACCCATACCGTGGCTGCCAATTACAGCGAGGTAAAAGTCGTTCAAATCTACTACTACTAAGTATATATTCAAAACGTATTTTTTTACATATTTTACTGATTAAATCTTTTTGTTTACAGAACCTCCGGAGCCAATCACACCATGCACGCCCAACCCCTGCGGTCCTAACAGTATATGTAAGCCTGTCAACGGTCAGAGCGTTTGCTCTTGCATGCCTCACAACATGGGCTCCCCGCCTGGCTGCAGACCGGAATGTACCGTCAGCTCGGAGTGTTCGCGTGGCAAGGCGTGTGTTAATCTCAAGTGTGTCGACCCTTGTCCCGGTCCTTGCGGAACTAACACAGAGTGTAGAGTCGTCACTCACAGTCCGATCTGCACATGTCGCTCCGGATTTACGGGAGACCCATTCACTAGATGCTATCCACAACGTAAGTTAAAATTACTTTTGCTGTACCAAACATGGGCCACAATATGTAATCAAATATGCAGATAAAATAACAATTGAATACTTCGAACAGGGCAGTCTATTGAATAGGTATTGTTTGTTACAGACAGTAAGATAATTAGAATAGAATAGAATCAATTTTTTTTGTGATTTACATACTCGTACATGACTTACACATAAATAAAAATAAACAAAAGCAACGTCTAGGAAGAGGCAGTAGTATAGGAGGGGGTAGTGCCATGCATAGTTCATGACACTACATCCTCCTATGCAACGGAATTGGCCCGGCACGACCGGGGAGGTACGTCTCGCTCACTTAATACCGCTATAGAGTGACATCTCCAGTGTCGCGTTTCGTGCGATTTCTGAGTACCCGGTGGCCCATTAGAGGAGGGAGAAGGAGGGCAACGCATCGGCATAGTATTTATGTGGATGATCATGGGCGTCGGCAGTCGTGAAAAGGCTTCGATTGTTCGTTAGCCCCCAATTCTATAAAAGTTATAAAAAACAATTGGAAAATAAGTACATACATGTTATTTATGTACTTATTTTCCAATTATTTTTTATATGTCACAAATTAGCCCCAACTCATACCATAATGATTTCTAATAAAATTGTCTGGCTAAATCTGTGCTTTATGAAAATATTATTTTTAGCTCCAGTTCAGATGGTTCCTGAAATACAAAGAGACCCATGTCTACCTAATCCATGCGGAGAAAATGCTATATGCAGAAATATAAACAATTCCCCGTCTTGTGCATGCATGCCCAACTTCCTAGGCTTGCCTCCTAACTGCCATCCGGAATGCACAATCAATCAGGACTGTCCTTCGAACATGGCATGCATAAACATGAAGTGTCGAGATCCATGTCCTGGAAGCTGTGGCCAAGACGCTGTGTGCACTGTGTTCAATCACTTCCCAGCCTGCAATTGCTTACAAGGGCACACTGGAGATCCGTTCATTAAGTGTATCGCCATACTCCTCATACAAGGTACGTTTTAATGATATATATATAATGTTCTAATGTTTTAAATATTCTAATGTTCGCATTCGTCGTACAATATACATTAAATCATTATTTAATGACCACTCCTGTTATTTTCTAGATGAGAAACCTCAAGACCCTTGCAATCCTTCGCCTTGTGGTTTCAACGCGCAATGCAATAATGGTATATGCTCATGTTCGCCGAATTACTTCGGAGACCCTTACTTGGGATGCAAACCAGAGTGCGTCAGCAACATGGAGTGCACTTTAGACAAGGTGTGCGCGGGCAATAAGTGTGTGAACCCTTGCCCTGGCTCATGCGCGTCTACAGCAGAATGTAACGTCTATAACCACGTACCGATTTGCACGTGTCCTGCGGGAACCACTGGCAACGCATTCTCAGAATGTCACAAAATAGAAAGTAAATAAAATTATTAATCTCATACATTAATCCATATTTCCAAAATATACATGTACTTAATTTATTCACTTATTGTTTTCAGTTGTTCAAGTGATGCCTTGTAACCCAAGTCCTTGCGGTCCAAACAGCCAGTGTCGAGCTATTAATGATCAAGCGGTGTGCTCTTGTTTACCGACGTATATAGGAACTCCGCCGTCGTGTCGTCCAGAGTGCACAATAAGTGCTGAGTGTCCGTTGACTGAAGCGTGCAACAACCATAAATGTATAAATCCGTGCATAGGCTCATGTGGATATGGTGCCAGGTGTGAGGTTGTAAATCATAATCCAATTTGTTCTTGTCCCCACCAACAGACCGGGGATCCATTCTCGAGGTGTATTTCTATTGGTAAATATTTAACGTTGCACCATAATTCTAATTCACCACAACAATTCAAGTTCAAGTCTACATAAAATTACTTTTTCCGCAGTTTCAACTCCGCCAGAACTAATTGACCCATGTACGCCGTCACCATGTGGCCCTTACTCAATATGCAGGGTCATCGGAGAATCTCCATCATGTTTGTGTCAAAATGGCTACACGGGAACACCGCCAAATTGTCACCCGGAATGCGTCAGCAATTCAGAGTGCCCCAGCAACCAAGCATGCGTCAATCAGAAGTGTAAAGACCCCTGTCCGGGCCCTTGTGGATACAACTCGGATTGCAAGGTCATAAGTCATGCCCTCATATGCTCGTGTCCCTATGGCCAAACTGGTGACCCTCTTTCGTCTTGTACTCCTATTAAAGGTACTTTATTAAATTATCGTATTATTTATTATATGTTTTTGGATCAACCACCTGATATCTTCCTACTAATGTATCTAATACCAATGTATCCTCTAGTAATGTAACACTTGATAATTAAATTTTTAGATGCTGTCATCGAATACAATTCCCCATGTGAGCCGTCTCCCTGTGGACTTAACGCAGAATGCGTCGAGAGAAACGGAGCGGGCTCTTGCAGATGTGTTGAAGATTTTGTTGGAAATCCTTACGAGGGCTGTCGACCTGAGTGTGTTATAAATAGCGATTGCAGTCCACGATTAGCTTGTGTACAGAACAAATGTAAAGACCCATGCCCCGGTATTTGCGCTCCAAATGGAATATGCCAAGTAATCAATCATATTCCTTCCTGCTACTGTCCTCCTGGTCTTACCGGTGATCCATATACATTCTGTAAGGAAAAAGTCGAAGGTAAGACAAAAAAATAGCATCACTTTATAATAAATAATTGTTTTACTTTCCAAAACTCATGATGTAATTTTCTTTAGATTCGCCGATCACGACACCCTGCAGCCCATCGCCGTGCGGTCCGAACAGTGAATGTCGTGAAGTGAACTCGCAGCCGGTATGCAGCTGTCGCGACAGTTTCATGGGCGTTCCACCGAGCTGCCGCCCCGAGTGTACCATCAACAGCGAGTGTCCAAACGACAAGTCGTGCATAAATCGCAAATGTGTTGACCCCTGTGTTGGTCAATGCGGCAGAAATGCTGTCTGCAGAGTTATTTCACACAATCCAATATGTTCGTGTCAGGAACGTTTCACTGGTGATCCATTCTCATATTGTACACCACGTAAGTAATTTTTGTATATTTTTTTATTATCATAAGTTGAACTTCTTATAATAATGATATATGGTAACCGCATTGTAATCATTCATCTCATAGCCAAATTAAATCAATCTTCAATTAAACAATGGTTTAGGAGTGATTAAAATAATACCTCTGTAAATGACTTAACCGGGTTTACTTCTCCATTATCAGAAAAAATCTAATTTGACCTGAAGTTGACAATTGAGTTGTCCATATGTCTGAATAGTTTAGGTTAATAATATTTGTTTCTTTTTTGTACAGATGTCGTAGCAATACCTTCAGAACCTCAGTTGGTGAACCCATGCATACCGTCTCCCTGTGGACCCAACTCACAGTGTCAAGAGCATAACGGCGTCGCGCGTTGCACCTGTTTGCCAAACTACATTAGCACTCCACCGCGCTGCCGCCCCGAGTGCACGATACATTCAGAATGTACCCCCACTAGAGCCTGTATAAATAGCAAGTGCGTAGACCCTTGCCCGGGTGCCTGTGGATTGAACGCACAATGCGCTGTATTTAACCATTTACCGTCATGCTCGTGTCAATCAGGCTACACTGGGGATCCGTTTACTATTTGCAATGTTGATGTTCATGGTAAGAAAATTTAAACTTCGAATACTTTTTTTGTAGATTTAGTAGTTTAATTTGTGGTCCACTTATATATTTTTAATTTTAGATGAAATACCGGTCAACCCCTGTTCGCCTTCACCATGTGGATCCAATACTCTATGCGATAATGGTATATGCTCTTGCTTACCAGAGTATCAAGGAGATCCTTATCTAGGATGCAAGCCTGAGTGCGTATTAAATTTCGACTGTTCGAAAAATAGAGCCTGTGTTAATAACAAATGCAAGGATCCATGTGTCGGAACGTGTGGCAGCGACGCCGTGTGTGAAGTCGTGAACCATATACCGATTTGCAGCTGTCCGCCGGGCACCACCGGGTCGCCTTTCTATTACTGCACTAAAGTTACAGGTATTTTGTGAAATTAATATATATTTAAACTACAGATCAAATCGTTACTTATGATATATTTTCTAACAGAATTGATCTTTTTATGTACGTATACACGATGAAGATTATATTCCCTGGAAAATAGAATCTCAATAATTGTCAAAAAAAGTCTACACAATACTCGTATATGTAATTGAGACGATATTTATTTTGCAGAAATTCCAGTTACTACAAATCTTTGCGAACCTACGCCATGCGGACCGTACAGTCAATGCCGAGAGCTGAACGGCCACGCCGTATGCACTTGTATACAGGGCTATACCGGCAACGCTCCCAGCTGTCGCCCAGAATGTACGGTCAGCTCAGACTGTCCGCTACTCAGAGCTTGCTCCAACCAAAAGTGCATAGACCCATGCCCTGGAGCCTGCGGTCGTAACACACAATGTGTCGTTGTCAACCACAACCCAATATGTACATGCACGAATGGCTTCTCTGGCGATCCATTCTCTTCGTGTCAACCAATTGGTAAGTAATTAAACAGCGGTATGTTTTTCTTATTACCATCAATATATTTTGTCCCCTATTACTTTGTAATTGTTTTTCTTTATAACAGCTGCCACGCCGCCAGTTAAAGTAAATCCATGTTTGCCCTCACCATGCGGACCTAACTCTTTATGCACCGAATATGGAGATGAAGCCAATTGCAGATGTATGCCTGATTTTATAGGAGCACCGCCACAGTGCAGACCGGAATGCACCAGTAACACAGATTGTAGTACCAACACGGCTTGCATCAACAGAAAGTGTCGAGACCCTTGCGTTGGTTCTTGTGGCCCTAATGCCGACTGTAGAGTTGTAAGCCATACACCTATTTGCTTATGTCAGCCAACATACACTGGCGATCCGTTCACAGCATGCCATGTAGAAGTGTCACCAACGATTGTAGAACGACCAACACCATGTGTGCCTTCGCCCTGTGGTGCAAATGCTCTATGCAGAGAACAAAATGACGTGGGATCTTGCACATGTGTGCCGGGATACTTCGGTGATCCGTATACGAGCTGCAAGCCAGAATGTTTATTAAACTCCGATTGTTCGTCGAATCAAGCTTGTATCCAAAACAAATGTCGCGATCCCTGTCCTGGCACTTGTGGAATCAACGCGTTATGTAACGTTGTTAACCACATACCAAGCTGCATTTGTCCAGAACAACATTACGGAGACCCGTATAAAATCTGCAACTACAGGCCTCAAGGTAAGTGTAAAAAAAACACTCACTTATTGAAATCGATACATAAATGAAACAAAGGAGACCTGTATTCATTGCGAATAACAACTGCTTAGCTATCCATAAAATAATCCGTTGCCTATAAATGACAGGCTAGCCTCGTAGCCAGTCAAGTTATGTACAAAAAGAGAAGTGGCAAAGATTCTCGAAATTGTATAGTTTATTACCATTTATAATGTTTTTTTTTTATTATTACTAAATCTTTTAATTCTCCTCTATCTTTTTCCTTACATTTTATCTTTTACCTTTACAGTTGAAAAAATCGATCCATGCAATCCTTCGCCTTGTGGACCAAACAGTCAATGTAGAGCACAAGATGAATTAGCCGTATGCACTTGCTTAAGTGGATATCAAGGATCGCCGCCTGATTGTCGGCCAGAATGCTTAACAAGCTCTGAATGTTCCCTAGATAAAGTGTGCGAAAACTTCAAATGCATCAATCCATGCCCGAAAGGTTGCGGCGTTAGTACAGACTGTAGAGTCATAAAACACAATCCCATATGCTCCTGCAAACAAGGATATTCGGGCGATCCGTTTTCGGTTTGCCATAAAATAATCGAATTCGAACCGACGTACGTTGAACCAGTCAACCCGTGTCTACCATCACCTTGTGGACTGAACTCCGAATGTCGGGACGTCAACAATATACCTTCTTGTTCGTGTGTACAAGGATTCTTTGGAAGCCCACCTAATTGTAAGGCAGAATGTGTCGTTAATTCAGACTGCAGCAATAACAAGGCGTGTATAAACATGAAATGTCAAGATCCTTGCATAGGATCGTGTGGAGTTTATGCAATATGTAGCGTGGTCAATCACGTACCAGTCTGTTCCTGTCCTGAAGCCTATGCCGGAGATCCGTTTACTGCGTGTTCTCCGAAACCACCAGGTAACAAATTGAAACCATTATTTCTAAGACTTATATTGTCGATCAGTATTTTGTTATTCATTATTAATATTTTGCATTACGACCTCTATAACATTTATTTGTCAATAGATAACTAATTATATATAATAAAATAAAAATATATTTTTAGAACCACACCAAAACTTCAATCCATGTTATCCTTCACCTTGTGGACCGAACGCCGTTTGTAGTGGCAACGGCACATGCACATGTCTTCCCGACTTCTTCGGTGATCCGTACTTCAACTGCCGCCCAGAATGTGTTCTCAGCACGGACTGTCCTTCCGCTAAAACTTGCGTCCGTAACAAATGCGTGGACCCTTGTAGAGATATGTGCGGTGCAAACGCAGAATGTGACGTGTATAACCACATCGCCATATGCAGTTGTCCAAGCGGTATGACAGGTGATGCATTTAGGCAGTGTATTCAATTTGAAGGTAAATAATTATTATTAATAATAATCATAATAAAAACTAATTCATTATAATTGTAAAAATGTTAAATGTATATATTTTATGTTTCAGAACCTGCCAGTAAGCCTTGTGAGCCTTCTCCATGCGGCCCGAACAGTATGTGTAGAGACAGCAACGGACAAGCGGTTTGCGGTTGCATTAGCGGATTCATTGGAAATCCTCCGAATTGTCGACCTGAATGTATTCAAAGTTCTGACTGTTCGCCGTCTTTAGCTTGTATCAATAGGAAGTGTCAAGATCCTTGTCCGGGATCATGCGGCTCTAATGCAATCTGCAACGTCGTTAACCACAATCCGATATGCTCGTGTCCACCAAAATACACCGGCTCACCGTTCTCACACTGTTATGGTACGAACCATTTCCTATTTTAATCGTTCCTGTTAATTTTAAATATGCACATAATAGCAAGTCTCTTTGTCACTTAAGTGCTTACATGTCTCCAGTGATGTACACGAAAAATAAATGTTAATGTGTATTTATAAAATTTACAGTTCACATTATCGAAGAGCATCCAAGTAATCCATGCGTACCCTCGCCGTGTGGACCAAACAGTGTCTGCAGAGCGACTCCCGACGGCGGCTCACATATTTGTTCTTGCTTACCGACATTTGAGGGAACCCCGCCTCAATGTAGACGTGAATGTACATCAAGCGAAGAATGCGCTTCAGACAAGAGTTGCATCAACTACAAATGCCAAGACCCATGTCCAGGCTCTTGTGGTCTCAACACAGTTTGCACAGTCAGGTTCCACACTGTTATGTGTTCGTGTCAGGAAGGCTATTCTGGAGATCCATTCGTATCTTGTCACCAAATGACTCAGATGGTCAAACCAATTGACCCCTGCAAGCCTACGCCTTGCGGACCAAATGCACGATGCAAAGAATCTAATATTGGCGCAGCCGCATGCACATGTGAACCGGGTTACTTTGGAAATCCATATGAGGCTTGCAGACCCGAGTGTGTGGCAAACAACGACTGTCCGTTTAACAAATTCTGCCTCAGGAACAAGTGTGAAGATCCGTGCCCGGGAGCATGCGGATCCATAGCAGAATGCCAAGTTACGAACCATTTACCATCTTGCTATTGCCCTATTGGGTACACAGGCGACCCATATGCTTTCTGTCACAGAATCATAGAAAACACGGGTAAGCAGAGACATAATCTATTTTAAAACTATTTTTGTCGATTGCTAGCAGTTCCTTTCATATTCAGATTTGCTGTTCGTACTATTATAATACCTATATTTTCTGCTGTTGTATTTTTCAGAACCAGTACCACAAAATCCATGTGTTCCGAATCCGTGTGGAAGTAATTCTATATGCAAGGACAAAAACGGTTTGGCATCATGCTCGTGCATGCCTGACTATTTCGGCACACCACCCAGCTGCAGGCCCGAGTGCACGGTCAACTCTGAATGTGACGCTACTAAGAGTTGCGTCAGACAAAAATGCGTGAACCCTTGCCTTGGAGTCTGTGGTCAGAATGCTATTTGCAGAGTCGTAAATCATTCGCCAATTTGTTCATGTGAACAAGAATACGAAGGAGATCCATTTATAAGATGTATCTTTAAACAAAGTAAGTTTATAACTTTGTATTCAACATATGTTTTCATTTCTAAACTCTTTTGATCTTAATTTTATTTTACTTTTTTTAGAAACACCTATAGTCGATGTAAATCCATGCTTACCATCCCCTTGTGGACCAAACTCTCTTTGTCAAACAATAAATAAAACACCGATATGTTCATGTATGGAGAACTATATTGGGTCGCCACCAAATTGTAGACCTGAATGTACAATAAATTCCGACTGTCCTTACAATAAGGCTTGTGTTAACCAGAAATGTAAGGATCCATGTATCGGCTCTTGTGGGCTACAAACAGTATGCCAAGTCCAACAACACACTGCAATTTGCAGCTGTTTAGAAGGATACACTGGAAACCCCTTCGAAAATTGCTACGTTAAGGAAATTATTGGTATGTATATATACGGTTCATATACAATCAGATGTATCCATAAAGAATTAAATAAGTAAACAAATATGTGCCTTTACAGAAAAAGTACCAACTGTTTACGACAAATGCAACCCCAGTCCATGTGGAGCCAATGCAGAATGTAATGATGGCGTGTGCACATGCAGACCAGAGTATTTCGGTAATCCATATCTCAGCTGTCGTCCGGAATGTACCCACAGCTCGGACTGTGCTCCCAACCTGGCATGTTCAAGAAACAAATGTATAAATCCGTGCATCGATCTATGTGGACAAGGTGCAGTGTGTGAGGTACACAATCACGTACCAATGTGTAGTTGCCCACCAAATACTATCGGCAATGCCTTCTTCTCATGCACTCCCATGAAAGGTAAATATTTTTAACAATTATGCTTTTTACACAACGCTTGATACTTTACCGTATAATGTTAGTTTCTCGTAATTCCTGTCACTATATTCATCGTCATCATTATCAGCCCCTATCGGTCTCCTGCTGGACATAGGCCTCTTTCAATGAACGCCAAGACGGCCGATCTTCTGCTACTCGCATTCATCCCGGATCAGCTACTGCACGGAGATCATCTTCCCACCGGTTGAACGGTCGACCAACACTTCCTTATTATTCCACTCTATTACACAATCTTAATTACCTTACAAGAATTTCTTAATAATACGTAGTATTATATATACATATAAATATGACTTTTTTTTTAGTCGAACCTGATAATAAGAACCCCTGTTTGCCATCTCCATGTGGACCGCACAGCGAATGTCGTGCGATTAACGAACAGGCAATGTGCTCATGCTTAATAGGTTACACTGGGGCACCGCCCTCGTGTAGGCCTGAGTGCTTAGTCGATTCTGACTGTACATTGTCATTGTCTTGCTCAAACCAAAAGTGCGTCGACCCATGCCTTGGCTCGTGCGGCATAAACGCAGAATGCAAAGTGCACGTCCACAAGCCAATATGCTACTGTCGCAACGGACTAACTGGAGATCCATTTGTTCAATGTAAATTCGTTCAGGGTAAGTCAACCTTCTATCTTACAATATTTAGTTGTATGCTTGAAGTATGCAGTTTCTAAAAAATATGTAATATAGTTTTAGATGCACCAAAACCAAAACCAACGCCATGTGAACCATCGCCGTGTGGACCTAACTCTGTATGTCGAGCCGTTGGGGAGACGCCATCATGCTCTTGCATGTCCGGTTTCTTTGGCAATCCGCCGTACTGTCGACCGGAATGTATCACCAATAGCGACTGTAACTTTGACAAGTCCTGTATCAACAACAGATGTGCTGAACCTTGTGTTGGAGCATGTGGAATCAATTCAGAATGCCGCATAATTAGTCACTCACCACAGTGTTATTGTAGAAGTGGATACGAAGGAGATCCGTTTGATCAGTGCCTTCCTGTTAAAGGTATAAAATGAAAATTTGAATAAAAATTAAATATAGATTTATAAAAATTACTTTTTGAACGTTATCGATTAAATCTACCGTCGATTCAACCCTAGCCCTGCCCTGAGACGAACCGGCGAAACAAACTCAACGGGTCTGTGATAAATAAATAAATAAAACAAGTACACAACCAATTTACAATTAATACACAATTTATCAATTAGAACGATCTTTACTATACAGGAAAAGCCGGCGAAAGGCGTCTTGTTCCCAAGGTGTTTTCGTTCATTAAAAACTCTTTTGAATTTATTAATTGGAAGCTTTTGGACGCTTTCTTGATTTCTATTGTAGAAGCCTCTCTCCGGGATTCTATTGCACATTAATTTTACATTATTACATTGATATTAAGTATATTTGACTACATAGCAGGAAGCAACAATAGCTGCTAGATTCTTCCTCTTATAGTTAATGTAGACACCGCAGAAATATTATTGTATTACGATGATATATTTTTTTCTGTGGGACCTACTACTCTCGGCGATGCATTTGCCATAACAGTTCATCGGACCAGCACGACGCCGATTTGCCATGAGCATTTTGTTTGATTCGCATAACTAATAATGTGATGCGTGTTACTAGATTCTTATTTTATCAGAATGACTTACCTACCCTTCGTGGACTAGTGTATGTAAATGCGATACCGCCCTGAAGCACTACCACTGACTCGTAAATCGATTTCAAAATGTCTGTTAATGACAATCGTAAATTATTTACCTGCACCTGAACGCCTTTCAACACATACTGAACGACGATAACGATGATGGCAGTAATAATAATAGTAATTAAATACTTTATACTTTACACGTTTATTCTTTTTTAAGCAGCGGTTCCAACAGCACCGGCACATATAGCACCGTGCACTCCCAACCCTTGCGGCACAAACGCGATGTGCCGAGAGCGAAACGACGCAGCGAGCTGTATGTGTATCAGTGGCTACTTCGGTAACCCGTACGAGGGCTGCCGACCGGAGTGCTTGCTCAACTCCGACTGCTCGTCGAGCCTCGCCTGCATCAACAACAGGTGCCAGGACCCGTGTGCCGGCTTCTGCGGCTTCGAAGCAGAGTGTACTACGATCGATCACGTGCCGAAATGTACTTGCCTAACTGGGCTAGTTGGCAACCCGTACGAGCGTTGCATACAGAGGGAAGGTATGTTGTTCTATGTTTTTCTTTTCATATGCATATACTTTATGACAACTACCGTCGCCCATACGCATCCACATAATTTTCTCAATACAGCATGGCACTAACTTTTACTCGATATTGTGAACAAAATAGAGTTTTTTCATATAATTAAAAAAAAATTATGATATCATATATTATGATTAGTCTCAGTGTCTTCGTTTTCAAAAATGTAGGTAGGTCCACCATAGTACAGGATTAAGTAGTTTTAAAGTTCAGAGTACATAGTTTGATTAAGTGATAATATTTCTTTCCACAGAACTACCAACTGACCCATGCAATCCATCTCCTTGTGGACCATATAGCACATGTCGAACCGCGAACAATCAGGCTATATGCAAATGTTTACCGCAATATATCGGCAATCCACCGCACTGCCGACCAGAATGTGTGACCAGTTCAGAATGTCAACTAGATAAGGCGTGTGTCAAACAAAAATGCGTGGATCCGTGCATTGGAATGTGCGGTGAAAATGCCCAATGTCGCGTACAACGCCACAGCCCGTATTGCTCATGTCCCCTTGCATATGAAGGAGATCCATTTATCAGATGCGTTGAAGAAAAGCCGTTACCGCCGGCAATAAAAACACCTTGCGAGCCTAATCCATGCGGGCCTTTCGCTATATGTAGAGATGTTGGTGGATCTGCTTCTTGCACATGCCGGTCTGGTTACATTGGTGCACCTCCGCGTTGCTCGCCTGAATGTACCATTAACGAAGACTGTCCAAAGGATAAGGCTTGCGTGAGAGAGAAATGTGTCGATCCTTGTATTGGATCCTGTGCAACGAATACAGAATGTCGTGCAATGAATCACTTAGCAATATGCACATGCCGTAATGGGTATGAGGGTGATCCATTCATCGGTTGCTCTATTATTGAAAGTAAGTTTCTACAGTTTTATGTACCAGCTGTAGTATTATTGCATTATAATATTGACATACTAATTGACATAATCTTTTTACCCAGGACCGATAATACCACAAATCGACCCATGTGCAAGATCTCCGTGTGGTATTAATGCCATATGTGGAAACGGTACCTGTTCGTGTATTCCTGAATATCACGGAAATCCATATTTCGAATGTCGACCAGAATGTACAAGTGATAACGATTGTGAGAAGAACTTGGCGTGTATCAACTACAAATGTGTGAATCCCTGTATAAACGCTTGCGGCGTGGGCGCCGTTTGCAACGTTTACAATCACTTGGCAATTTGCGAATGTCCCAACCCATTGCAAGGAGATCCTTTCATCGCTTGCCGCGTAGTAATAGGTACATTTTAAAAATTTACTACTCAGTTTAAACATAATTTGAAAAAAAGTTTTCAATGATTCGTCATGTTTGTCTATGTACAACATTGAATCAGTCATCATCATATACGAAGAAGCATTACGGCTTCTAAAGATACATTCCATGCTAACGTTAGGGCCGCCATAGAAGTGGACTACAAATCCGAATTTATTTGTATTTGAGTAGCATTCAATTCCAACTGCATGTGCTCTCGTTCTGTTGTGTCAACGGTTCTGAGCAGTCCATCTATGGCGACCCTTAGTCTTTTATGTATATTCACTCTTCATTGTATTTTCTTTGTATCTACTTTCAGCTCCAACTGTATCTGACCCTTGCACACCAAACCCATGTGGGCCAAACACAATATGCCGTGCGGATGGTACAGTAGCACACTGTTCATGCCGACCGACTATGTTCGAAGAAACGCTCGGATGCAGACCCGAATGTCGTGTCGACTCCGACTGCGCGTCAAACAAAGCCTGTCGCAATAGGAAGTGCCAAGACCCGTGTCCAGGATCATGTGGAGCGCATGCCTTATGTCAAACTAGATTACATTCACCCATATGTAGCTGTCCAGCTTTTTACACAGGCGATCCATTTACCCGCTGTTTACCAGGTATGCTATGAATTATGATTGATTAAAAAGATTGTATTTTATAATATTTATTAATGTTATGTCTTTACATCAAACACTTCTTTACCTCCACAGTGTCGAACACTGAAATTGAAGAAAAGTCAGCTTGTTCGAATTGCGGACCCAACGCGGAATGCGTAAACGGTGCATGTCAATGCCGAGTCAATTATCTCGGCAGCCCACCTTTCTGTCACTTGGAGTGCGTCAGGTCTAGCGACTGCGACTGGCGCCGTGCGTGTCTGAACAGACGCTGCGTCGACCCCTGCCCCGGCGCCTGCGGACAAAACGCTGTCTGCACTGCGATAGCCCACGAACCTCGCTGCAGTTGTCCTTCCGCCTCTACCGGAAATCCCCTTATAGAATGTCATCCCATCGTGAATATTCGTAAGACAGATTCAACTGGAAGATTGCTTGTGACGCCCAATTATAACAAATGTATTGCTATGAACGATGTGTTAGGGATAACTAATTTGACGATCTCGTGTATTCGCTTTTAAAACTTAGGCATGGGTTTTATTTGTGAAAGCGAGTGAGTCTACTTTTTCAGATGTGGCGTTCGGTTACAGTAGGAAACGCTTGCCGCATTTGCTACGTTGTGTCACAGACGAGTAATACAAAGCCTATAACATTTTTAATGTAAATTTTCAGCTAAACCACCTAATGACCCATGTAATCCGTCACCGTGCGGACCGGGTGCAATATGCCGCAGCAGCGGATCCGGAGCGTCGTGCGAGTGTGAACTCGGCCTCAGAGGGGATCCATATACCGGATGTCGTCCAGAATGCGTCGCCGACTCCGACTGTCCGCCCAGCCGCGCTTGCATCCGCTCGCACTGCCGTGATCCTTGCGAAGGCACTTGCGGAGTCGGAGCCGAATGCGAAACCGTCAACCATATACCTCAGTGCTCATGTCCATCTGGTACTAGAGGAAATGCTTTCGAGAAATGTGACGTCATTATTCCTGGTAACTAATTATATTCAATTATTTGTAGGTATGTTGTATTTAAACTCTACGGATAAATGGATTGTAACAATTTTACACTTTTTTCACAGTACCACCTTGTACACCATCCCCTTGCGGCCCTGGCGCTTTATGCTCAGTCAATGGCAATAAGGCAATATGCTCGTGTCCCGCCGGAACGAGTGGTGACGCGTCGTCTACAGGCTGCAGACCGGAGTGTGTTGTCAGCTCAGAGTGTCCGAGAGACCGCGCTTGCGTCCGCAACAAGTGTATAGACCCATGCGTTAACACCTGCGGCAATGGGGCTATGTGTCGAGTCTTCGACCATGCACCAATATGCTCATGTCCACAGTCCACTACCGGGGATCCGTTTATAAACTGCAAAGCGATAGGTAAGGTGACAAGCAAATCTTCATCTTAATAACAACCAACATCAACACTATTATAAGGATTTAATTTTATATATTTTTCAGTACCACCAACTCCAGGAACACCTACGGTATTCGATCCTTGCGACCCTAATCCATGCGGTCCTTACGGAACATGCCGTGATGGCTTCTGTACATATCCTGAATGCATTGTCAACGATGATTGCCCCGGAGATCGGTCCTGTATAAACAGAAAATGTGGAGACCCTTGCATAAACTCTTGTGGAATTAACGCCATATGCACTGGTGTTAGACACGCCGCCGTATGCTCATGTCCAGAAGGCTACACGGGCTATCCATTTGTGCGTTGCGAGCGAATTTCTATCACCACTCCGACTCCACCTACTGTCGAGTGTACCAGTGACGCCCAGTGCTCCGACAGTGCCGCCTGCGTTGACAATAAATGTGTACCCGTGTGTGGACCTTCCAACTGCGGATTTAACGCCAAGTGTGTCGCGCGTCAACACCGCGCCAGTTGCACATGCTTAACAGGATTTGAAGGCGACGCTTACGCTGGGTGCTATTCGGGTAACTATTTTCATTTACTGCAACTGCAAAACAGTCAATCTGCAAATCAAAGTTCAAGTCAGTTCAAACTGCAAATCTTTGTCGTTAAATATAAATAGCGAATATGTTAAACACATAACTTTATTTTTACAGTTCAATGTCATAGTAACAACGATTGTCCCGATGACGAAAGCTGCGAAGGTGGGTCGTGCGTGAAAGTGTGCTCGCGAGTGCACTGTGGATCTGAGGCGCACTGTGTGGCTCGCGGCCACTCTGCGTCTTGTGAATGCGACTCCGGAGCCCGAGGCGATCCATGGACGGGATGTCGCCGGGACGAGTGCACCATAGACGAGGACTGCTCCGTGTGGCTGGCATGTAAACAAAGGACGTGTCAAAATCCATGCCTCGGCGCCTGCGCTCCATCTGCTGTCTGTACTGTTGTCCGACACGCACCAATCTGTGAATGCCCACGCGGTACTCAAGGCAATCCAAGAACAGAATGTCAACCCAGTTAGTATATGCTTTTTTTATTTAGTTAACCTAGTGTGAATTTCTAAATTAAATCCTAAATAAGTAGTGAGTGTAACTATAGTGTGTCTACTACTGATTATGATGTTTAATTACGCTAAGGATTAGTGAAACCATTGTAGTCCGCTAAAAAGGTCACACATATGATGTATTTTTTAAATGATCTGGCGTTAAAGAATAAAAAGAATATTTTTTTATTAAATTACAACGTTGGTGATATACTATAAATACTTTTTTAGTTGTGGAAAGTAACGTCGAGTGTACTAGTGACGCTGAGTGCGGCCCTGGCCTCGCCTGTTTACGTGGCAGTTGTCAGAACCCGTGCGAGCCCACCTCGTGCGGCGTCCGCGCCGTGTGTCGAGTGGCCAACACCCTACCCTTCCGCACACTCGTGTGTGAGTGTCCTAAACCGATGAGCGGTGACGCTTCCGTACAATGCAATCCTAGTAAGTATTACGACATTTACGACCACTATTGCAGGTTTTAATAACCTTTATATTTAGTTTCAGCTTTTCGACGCTAATTCAGAAGAAGTCGACAATACACGACAATATTGTAGTACAAGTTACGGTAATCGAAAATTAAATACACCGAAAATTTTTCTGAAAATCGCCTGGTATGTGACTTTCATGAAAAAATGGATTTAAGCATCGAAGAATAGGATTTAACATTGTACTTGTATAATACACCAGTACACTTAAATTTGTACATACATGTATAACTGCCGACTATATATATATTTTCCGCACTCGTTTTAAGGCTGAGAGTTCAAAGGTGTTAAAGCCTAACAAGTTGGATGTTTTCATCTCATAATATTTATTTATACATGTACTATTTCCTCTTTCATAATTAATTATTTATAATAAATGTAAATTTTCTATCCAATATTCACAATAATTCATAGCACAGTATCAAATGAACAATATATCTTATATTTATTAACAATACTTTTTTTTAGTTATTTTGAGAGTGTTTTTAAAGTGAAACTTTTTAACGGCGCCAAAAATTGTTTGGTATATCTGACGCACGTACGTTATACTTGCCTATATCTGTTACGCTAACTTAGCGTTGCTATATTGGCGTATCAGATAATACATATCACTAAACATCACTCGCCTCAGATGGCCTTATAGTAAATATTTGTCACGTGCATTTTAGTAACATGAAATTTTCACTTGCATCAAGGTTACATAAAACCACACAATTACTTTTATTCCATTATTTAATACTTGATATTTTGTAGAAGGTGAGTGCAGAGAGGATTCGGAGTGTGGTGACGAAGAGAGATGCGCCAACGGTCGATGCGCTAGTGCGTGCGCGGGTGCATGCGGCTCGGGCGCAGAGTGCCGAGCCAGCGGACACCGTGCCTCCTGTACCTGCCTGCCGCCACTGCAAGGAGACCCCAACGTCGCTTGCAAACTGAGTTAGCATACTAATATGATTTTAAAAATACAGACATATTTACAGATTTGTAGACATATTTATAGATTATTTCATTATTGTAACATATTCATAGATTATTTCAATACTTCAAATTATATTAGTTATTCATGCATGTATTTACGTTGCTTGAGAATACACAGATTAAGAGGGTGTGATTAGTGTTGTAGCCTGT
>JAFELO010000872.1:794236-815758 GCA_017140195.1 Eumaeus atala
ATTTTTTTTTAGATTTATTGATGATCTTACACTGCATTCATTTTATTTTTAAACACATGTATTTTGATTATTGATGTGTACATTTCAACAAAACGTATGTTGTGGCCTAAGAAGTGAAATAAGTATTTATTTACTGTTAATAAATTGATGTTTTGTATTCAGATGTAACCAGCGGTGCATGCACATCAGAGTTACAATGCGGTCTGGCTGAGGCGTGCGTGGGCGGGAGCTGCACGACAGCGTGCGCAGGCGCGTGCGGCGCGGGCGCACTTTGCGAACCGCGAGCGCACCGCGCGCACTGTCGCTGTCCACCCGGCACCGCCGGCGATCCTTCGCGTGCATGCTTCACGCGTAAGTTTATATAAAATGAAACTATATTACCGAAGCCTAAAATTCATGGCATTATACTATGATGCATATGCTAGACGAGGACTGTTAATTTTTTATATAGAACAGTAATAGACGTCTCTCATGAAATATTAGCTTGATATAAGAATTCTTTTCGAAAAATGGTCAGATAAAACCCGTACAAATAGACAATCAATAAAAAATGTTTTCCTTTTTTTCTAGCTGAGTGTACAGCGGATAACGACTGTCCCTTCGACAAGGCGTGCATTAATAGATACTGTCAAGATCCGTGCGCATCTGGAAGACCTTGCGGACGAGACGCCATTTGCGAAGTGATCGCTCACGGGGCGACCTGCCGGTGTCCGGCTGGTATGCAGGGAGATCCTCGACGTGCGTGTATATCAGGCGTATGTCAGTACAACGAAGATTGCGACGACAGCCAACTGTGTGATCGTCAAAACAGAGTATGCCAACCGACGTGCTCCGAAAACACCTGCGCCCCAGGCGCACTCTGCACGGCCAGACTTCATAGGCCTATATGCACGTGTCTGCCGGGACTTACTGGAGATCCCTATGCTCGCGGATGCTCTTCTGTACAAATAACGCAGGAATGTGCAACGGATTCTGACTGCCCGAGACCACTAGGCTGTGTGAATACCAAGTGTGTAGATTTGTGCTCCAGCCAACCATGTGACACCGGATTGTTATGTAAAATAGTGGATATTCTACCTCTACGTGCGGTGGCATGCGTCTGTCCTGACGGCGGGCGAGTAGCGCCGGACAATGGATGTCGGGCTCCGCCGGAAGCGGAATGCTCGGCTGATCCCGACTGTCTTGGCAGTCAAACCTGTCAACGTGGATACTGCGTGGAGGCGTGCAGAGCAGCGCCTTGCGGTTACAACGCCTTATGCGATTCTATCGACCATACTTCTCGCTGCACTTGTCCACCGGGTTATCTTGGAAATCCACGAATAGAATGCAATCCAGGTAAATTTTATATTATTTTAAATGTTTTTTTATTCATATATTGATGAAGCAATATTCGCTGGATAATCGATTTTTACTACGCAGAAACAAGACAGCCTTCCGTTTGGGAGTGTTATAACGACGACGAGTGTGGAAATGAACAGGCCTGCGTGGAACGCAAATGCATCAATCCGTGTGTCGACGCTTGTGGCATGGGCGCTCTGTGTCGTGTCATCGACCACCAAGCGCAATGCTCGTGCCCGAAAGGTTACACGGGAGACGCATTAAGGCGTTGTACGCCACGTAAGTACATTACGTAATCTACATTCTCGTCTTATTTACTGTCATTACTAGACGCCTGATGATGAATGACGTGTATAATTATCAACATATAACTTTACAGCATCTCAAGACAAACAATTGCCGATTGGTTGCAAAGTAAATTCCGACTGCCCACTATCTCAAGCCTGCATCAACAGCGCGTGCGCCGACCCGTGTGCGTGCGGCAGTGACGCAGAGTGCTCCGTTAACAGGCACCATCCAGTTTGTTCCTGCAAAGCAGGATTTTCAGGAAATCCTTATATAGGATGCACAAAAGGTACTTTTACTAATATATAATTAATGTTGAACGAACAAAAAATAATGACTTTGGCACTACTAATACGTCACAGTAAAATTCAAAGATTTAAAATGCATTGTTTCTATAAATAAAGTAGTTGTATCTTTAAATCAATATCGAATTACCAGTATGCTATAAGATTTAATATATATAGCGATTTTTAAATCGTGATTTAAATAACTTAAATAACGCGCGAAGTGGCCTACATCGACATGTGCTTTATTTTCAGCTGGATGTTCATCTGATTCAGAGTGCGCCGACAGTGACACCTGTTACAACGGGGCTTGTGTTAGCCCATGCTTAGTGGAAGCACCTTGCGCTGTCAGCGCCGAGTGCTACGGTAAAGATCACAGACCGTACTGCCGCTGTCCGTCGGGGACTGTCGGAGATCCCTATAATAAGTGCCGGGTCAGTGAATGTGAAGTCGACTCCGACTGTAACGACGACAGCGTATGTGTAAAGGGAGTCTGTCAAAAAGCCTGTTCTGTAGATGGACTTAGCCCATGTGCGAATAACGCTATTTGTTTTGCTCGAAACCATATCGCTTCATGCAGATGTCCTCCATCACTACCACTGGGCGACCCTTTGACGCATTGCGAGAAACAGGTAGTAGTAGAACAACCTGAATGTGTAATGGATAACGACTGTCCAAGTGGCCAAGCTTGCTTAAGAAATGAATGTCGCGACGCATGCTTAGAATTAAAACCGTGCACCGGAAATGCACGTTGTACCGTTTCTGACAGTGTACCATTCCGAACGTTGATATGCCGTTGTCCTGAAGGTTTTGTACCCGCTGAAGACGGATCATGTAAATCGTCTCAGCTACCACCTAACAGTTGTTCATCCGATCAAGATTGCAGTGAAAAAGATTCGTGTATCAATAGAATTTGTCGCAATCCTTGCAACTGTGGTGAAAATGCCGAATGCTTCATTAGAGACCACCGACCGGTCTGTTCTTGTCGCGAAGGCTTCGATGGTAATCCTTATACCGCCTGCCGCATAGTCGGATGTCGCACTAGCTCAGAATGTGGCTCACATGAAGCATGTATTAATGGAAATTGTATAAGCCCATGTCTTTTGAATAGCACATGCGGCGCCAACGCAGATTGTTACGTAGAAAGGAATCATCCACTATGCCGCTGTCGACCCGGTTTCGAAGGCGACGCTTACACTGGCTGTAACACCATAGAATGTAGATCTAATGGAGATTGCCCGCAAGATAAACAATGTCGTGCACATAGGTGTATTAATCCTTGCCACGCCACTACTAATATCTGTGGCAACGAAGCTAATTGCTTAGTGAGAAATCATATTGCCGTGTGTAAATGCAATCCTGGGCTTACTGGCAATCCATATATAGAATGTAGAAGAGAAACCACAGCTCAGTGTTACGTTGATGCAGACTGTCCACCTAAATCGGCTTGCCTATCATCCAACTGTGTCAATCCCTGTACAGCTTTACACCCGTGCTCCACGCCCGCTCAATGCGAAGTTTCACCCACCTTACCAGTCCGCACCATGCTCTGCTCCTGCCCGCCCGGCTACGTAAGCAGTGGTGGAGGAATATGTCGACCGGCCACACCGATATCGGACGTCGTCTGTGAAATAGATAAGGACTGTACGTCAAACCATGCGTGCGTTTCGTCCGTTTGCAAAAATCCATGCGACTGTGGACCGAATACCGATTGCGAAATTAAAGACCATAAACCTATCTGCGCCTGCCGACCTGGCTACCTCGGCGATCCACGCACGGGTTGCTATGAGCTCAAGTGTCAGAGCGACAGCAATTGTGAAGACGACGAGACATGCATAAACAACAGGTGCATTCCAGCTTGCTCCGTGGAGCCGGACGTTTGCGGAAAATTCGCTGAGTGTTACGGCATCGAACATCGCGCCTCTTGTAGATGTCAGATAGGAACTTCGGGCAACCCAATAGCAGCATGCACGCCCATCAGTTGCCGCGCTAACTCCGATTGTCCAACTGACAAGACATGCATTAACACCAAATGCGTGGAGCCGTGCGTTGTGAGCACCTGTAACGCGCCGGCCGAATGTCGCGTGTACGGTCACGAACCGTTCTGCGTATGTCCGCCAGGATACGAGAGCACCGTGAAGGGTTGCAATAGAATGGTTACTCAATGCACTTTTGACAAGGATTGCCCGCCGGCCACAGCGTGCTACGATGGCAAATGTATAAACCCTTGTTTGGAAAATCCTTGCGGTACAAACGCGGAATGTAAACTAATAGAAACTTCCCCTGTCAAGACCATGACCTGTGAATGCATACCTGGATACAGAGGAAGCCCGCTGGTAGAATGTACACCATACAGACGTAAGTGTTCTACCTTATTTGTTACGTAAATTGTTAATATTTACCCAATTGGTAGAGTTTCAAATTGCCATCGATATTTTATAACATTTATGCTGCTTATGATTTTATAATTCAAGATATCAGTTATCATATTCTGTAGCACCGTTAACTCTTTGGTTTATCATTAATCACACACATCAATAACAGAGTTGTTTTAATTAAGGTTATCATTAATATCTGGTTTTGAATTTTCAGCTCCAGTTATAAAATGCGTACAAGGACAAGGCGTCGACGAATACGGCGAGTGCGTACCTTGTATAGAGAGCGAAGGTCACGTGGTGGACGCGCGTGGGCGCTGCGTGTGCGACGCAACTCGCGGGTACACGATGCGCGGTGGCGCGTGCGTCCCTATCGGTTGCCAGAGCGACAACGAATGCAACGACTCGGACCAATGCATCAACAGGAAATGCATCAACGCATGCGACGCATCACCGTGCGGCGTGCACGCCACGTGCAACCCGGTCGGACACAGATCTGTGTGCACGTGCATAACTGGATACGTTGGCAATCCGAGAGTACTGTGCAACGCCACCACGCCACCAACTAACTCATCGTACCGTACCGACTTCCCGTTATCAGACATGCAGGTAGTTCAACCGAGTACTTAGAGTTTAATTTCAACATATGTCACTGATAAGAGATCCCCTCCTCATTTTATTTTTAGAACAAAGATAAAAAACCGTAGTTATATTGAAAGTATAGTAAGATAAACTTCAAATTATTTCATAGAATGAGCCTTTGTTTTTTGTACATGTTATTTTTTTTTTTTGCTAAATAATACATTATATAAATGACTGAATTCATAACTTGTATTTTAGGTACGTTGCTTAGCCAACGGCGTGAGTGTGAGCCTGAAGATAAAGGACTTCAATGGAGTGCTATACGTAAAGGGCTATAGCAAAGACGAACGATGCCGGCTGGTAGTTCTCACATCTGAGAAGGAAGAAAAATCTGTAGACTTCACCGTTTACTTCGGCGACTGTGGATTAGTCCACGTTAACGTAAGTAGGGAGAAAATGGAACTAAATATGGAGATATCTAGAAAAAAAATTGTAAAAATATGATTTGTGTTTAATTATTGTATCCCGTTTATTTTAGGGACTGGCAAGCTTCGTACTCGTCGTGCAGAAGCATCCAAAGCTCGTGACCTCGAATGCTACAGCTTTCCACATCAAATGTATATATCAAACCGGAGAGCAAAACGTAACGCTAGCGTTCAACGTGTCTATGCTAACGACAGCCGGAACCATCGCCAACACGGGCCCTCCTCCCACATGCTCCATGAGAATTGTTTCCAAGACCGGAGATGAAGTCAGCTCCGCGGAGATTGGGGAGAACTTAGTGCTACAAGTAGATGTAGAACCGTCAAGTGAGTGTTTAAGATAATGTACAAAAATATTTGCAATATCAAATTATTTATCAAAAATAATTATCCATTATTAATAATCACTTAATCAAAGTAACTTCCGTCAATCACAAACTTTAACCAACTGCAACAACCTACAGTGGAAATTATTCAAGTTATTTTTAAAAAGCTCTGTTTAGCACATGGCCACTTTACATTTTTAATAATACCTACTAGTGTGTACCAGTACAAAGAAGTACAGGAGACGTCGCCATTCATATATTTCTCTAGACTCTCTTCTCTAGCACAAGTAGACTTACATTTTTGTAATTTTTTAGGTATTTACGGTGGATTCGCTCGTAGTTGTATAGCAAAAACTAGCGAAGTGTCCACAAACACAGAAAATGAATACACTGTAACGGATGAAGATGGATGCGCCACTGACGCCGCCATCTTCGGCGAATGGGAACGAAGCGACGATGGAATGTCCTTGAGGGCCGCTTTCAACGCCTTCAAGTTCCCCAGCAGCGATAACATACGATTCCAATGTAACATACGAGTGTGCTTTGGAAAGTGTCAACCGGTGAGTATCTGAACTGAAAAAAACAGGCAGTGTTAGGGTCTGCCAAAAGAAGTGAAAACTTAAAACTATCCTGTAGCATTCATTTAGCAGCACACACTTGTAACACTGCGTAGCTGCTATGAGTTAGCTTACGCAATAGCACAGGAAAGCGGAGCTATTACGTATAGCTCCACTATGGGCTACTTTAAATTACTGGTTCACTCTGACATTAAAAGAGTTATTTTTTCCTGTTTTGGGTTACTTTGACTCCAGTTTATACAAGTTTTCATTTAAGAATCATTACATAATTAATCAATAATTAGTGTACTCATTATTCATGACTTCCTTCATTTATGTCGTACAGGTCAACTGTCGCGGAATCGATGCGTTCGGTAAACGCAGAAAGAGAGAAGCAATCGACACAAGCGGGTCCCTAGTGGGCCAACTACGAGAGGAGGTGATGGTCGAATCTAATCAGATCCTGACGCTAGAGCGGCGCGACCCGTCACGTGCGGCGCGCCAGCGGGACGGCGGCGTGACGACAGCGGGCGCGGGTGGCGGGGACGTTTGCGTGTCGGCAGCGGGACTGGCGGTTGCGCTAGCGCTGACGGCACTACTCGCGCTTGTGGCCGTTGCGGCGGCCGTAGCCTGTTGGCTAGTGGCGTGGCGGCGCGCCCGCCCCCCTCCCGCACCCCTGCCACACCCGCCCGACTTCCCAAACCCGCTCTTCACGCGCTGAGCGCACTAGTCCGCGCCCCGCTCCTCCGCCGGCGCCGGGCGGTGGCGGCTTCCTCTTCCCTCAAGTATCTGTCGCGCCGCCGGAGGACCGCCGGGCGAGGGCGCCGCGAGCGCACCCCTCACGCTCGCCGCGCCCTGCATTAACTTTAATTATCTTAACTTGTGTCATTTATTAGATTCGTCGTCTCCTTTAAGCTTTGTGATAGATAATCGAATTCACCATGAACTATGTATAAAATAATTATTGACTTTAGTTAGTAAGGAAATATTAATAAAAAAAAATAATAATAATGCTTGTTTTACTACAAAGACCAACTGTAGTAGTAAACACTAAAATATTATAAATATTATAGTGATTAGAATATATATGCTGTGGCATGACCCACCTATTTCGCAGACATCCAATAAAACATTAATAGATAGATAGATTAGTATAGGAGTAGGCAGAATAATAATAATATCTATGGACCGGTCACACTGTGCTACTGTAACCGTATGCTAAGTACCGTAAGGTCTTGTATAGCTGGTATTAGGTGTTGTCCAAAATTTTTTCAGATTTTTATTATAATGCTATAGCTAAAGATGGATTTCAAAAAAAAACGTCATCACGTCAATCTATAAGAACCATGTTCCTTATTATTAAGGTGCATCGATGTTGACCTTATTGACGAAACAAATGAGATACTTTATAGTAGTTAAGCTTTTGGCATAACATCCTGAAATTTAGGTACCAACTAATTCAAAAACATTTGACTTGATTACCAACAAGCCAAATGTTAGGAAAGTGAAAATGGTATAATAACTACATTCCTTCCATTCGGTAGAAGTACACTATAAATTATAATACGAACAAAAAAGAAGTAAGTACATTAACACGCGCAGGAGTTAGCGAAAATAGCAACATTTATACGGTTCCTCATGACCTAAAAGGAAAAAAGAAATAAGTGGCTGATGTGAGACGTTAGAATACTTTTCACAGAGTATATTAATGAAATGATTGTTCTATAGAATATTCTATGTTGTTCTATGAAATACTTATATTATTTTTCCCCTTTCGATGTTTTGCCTTTTATTTGTAGTGTAAATGCCATGCTGCATTGCAGCATTGCAGCACGCCCGGGGATTTACGTCTCGCTTACATCAAGTATATGTAGCTATAGTAGCGCTAAAATACAGAAGTAAAGGAAAAACAGAACTAGCGGGACACGCAGACATTCGTCAAGTCAGACAACAGCACACACGTCCGACTACGAACAGTCCGAACGCTACCTTCAGAGCAGGGTACGGAAAACCCCTTTTATCATTTAGCCTATTTTTAGAGGCACCCTATTGAAATTTTACCCAAATGAAAAGGTAACTTATTGATAGTGTCAGTCTTTCGATGTTGAAACCATTTTGAACGAAAACATTAGGGTTTTCGTAATCGGTTAGTGCTTACCCGAAATAACTCTATCGATTTGGTTAGTTTTTAGCGACGCTAAGTCGACGATTTCGTATTTGAAAACTAGTATATAAAATAAGCAATCAAGTACCCCCTTAAGGTTAAGCAGTTCCGGTCCTGTATCAGAGTAGGGACAAATTCCAATATGATTTGGGGTACGGGCTCGCAGTCATGATCATCTCCATGAGCCACGTCATAGCTAACGCGCTCGAGCTGCCAAAGACATCAGAGTCGAAGGGGAGGAGGGACCTTTCGGTCCCTATGGCCATGATAATAATAGTTAAATTTGCTGTTACAAACACTCTCATATGGGGAAGTTTCTCTCCCATCTGCGGGAAGAATGGAGTCGGTCGCTCTTGCGTTGCGACATTAGCAGACGTAATGTCTTTGTGCGTTCCCTCATAAGTCCAAGCGTCTAATCTGCGAGTTTAGCTCTCCCACTGGTATACTTACTCCTACAATATCCTTCATCCACGTCCCGCATGCAACCAATCATGTCACTCATGGCCTCGTCAATTTCCATTGTATTTTCCGACATATATAAGACATCGAGCCGGTTTCTTAATTCCAGTTGGAATTTTTCGGAATCTACCATGGTTAGTCGGAAGTTAAGTCGGAGGTTCGACTGTACTAATCGGACACGCTCGCCTCGACGCGAGCGTGTCCGATTAGTATTAGTACTGTCGAAGCCTATATTCAGGGAGCCTCTAACCCAGTGTTTCCCAACCTTTTTTAGGCCATGCCCCACCTTAACAATTCTAAAATTTTTATGCCCCCATCCATAATTTTTAACCTTTAAAATTGTTTTGCTCCCTTAAGAAATATAAATGATAAGTTTTAGGGAGGAATCACTATGAAATTGTTATCAAAACATCGTAAGTAAAATTTCAGAACATATAATGAAAAACTGAAATTCAAAATAATTTTAATATTGATTTTTTTATATTCATTTAGTGCGATCCTTGCGCTTGATACTTGCTGCACAGAGATTTTATATTAGGTTCCAATTTACTTAGCTTTAATCTCAAGTCTCCACGTTGTGTTATATCAAGTCGATTTCTTTTTTTTATCAGTAAATCATTTACAGCACTAAATCCACATTCAGCTAAATATGAAGATGGAAACGGTAGTAAAAGTTTTCTTTCACATTTGGTTGCATTTGGGTTTCAGTTTCTTCACAAAGCCATGCCATCGCTCCTTTTATATTAAATAAAGTTTTTACGGATTCATCATTTTGCAATTCTGCGAGTTCTTCTCGATACTGCATATTTGATATATCAGACAAATCCTTTTGGATAGCCATCTTACTTCAGTATGAAGTAAAAGTCTCACATGGTCTTCATCTTGTTGTTCAAAAAATAACTTGAAAAGACGTTCACATTTGGCACTAGCTTTAATAGCATTAACATACTTTATTATTGTATGTAGTACTTCATTTAGAACAGGCGAGATATTTTTAGCTACCAAATTTTCCTTATGAATAACACAATGTACAATAATCATTTCTGGATTCGCATCTTTCATTAATTTTAAGCAGCCATTTTTCTTGCCCATCATATTAGGGGCGCCATCTGCAGCACAAGATGTTATATTTTTCATTGGTGTATCATTGACATCTATGTAGTTTAATAAATTNATCTTTGGAGGTAGTGGTGCTTTCTAATCTTTTACAGAACAACATTTATTCAGTAAAATGCCCTTCATCAATATATCTTACATAGATTATCAATACTGCCTCACTGTCTCTCAAAGTTGATTCATCCATTTGCACTGAGAATTTTCTTGTTTTCAGCTTTTCAACAAGTTGTTTTTCAATATCCTCACTCATTTCGTCTATTCTTCTGCTAACAGTATTGTTACTGAGTGGCATAGCTTTTACATCTTTGTCATCTTTTTCCAGAACCGTTTTAAGAAATGCTGATATTGACGGTTTTATCAAATTCTCTCCTATAGTGTGATTTTTTCCAGTTTTAGCGATTAATAAAGAAATTTGATAACTAGCCTCAGAAAGACGATTATTTGTTAAAGAACGAGCAGTAAATAGAGACTGTAATGTTGTTCTTTTTTCAAACTTTTCTTTTAAAGTTTTAAAGTAACTCAAATCTGAATTTATATGAGCACTCTGTTTCGCCTTCAAATGCGCCTCAAGACGACCTCGTTTCATTGATTCGTTGGTCAAGCATTTCTAACATAAAAGACAAAACGGCATCCGCTCATCGTGAACAGCGGGTATAAACCCAAATTTTAAATATTCCTCCGAATATTGACGAGTTTTTTTTTCTTGTTTGTTCCACTCATTTTATTATGGGTTAAAAAAAAACAATTAAAAAACAATATAATAAAATATGTGTTAAAATTAATTCAATATGAGAGAGTAAACGTATGACGCAAAGAAACATATTTATTTTTTCACTTGACAAAAATTTGTGGAAAGTTAAATGCTTCTAAAATTAAAATAAATATAAATAAAATCAAATACTTACCAATTATATCTATACAATATTGTTTTTGGTGGGTGTTAAAATAACAATAACCAAATAATAATTATATAAATTTATTTAGAATATAACAACTTAAATACTTTTATATATTGAAAACTGGTTGTGTATTTTGAGCGAACGATGTCGATTATATTACTGATCGTGTTATGATGCGCATTGCGCAGTCATGAGTTATGTATGCATGTGAGTAATACGACATAAGCGTAACTGCTACAATATATCTAAATATATTTGTTAGAACAACGATTACTTGACGGATACTTATTTCAAATTAATACCAACTGAATGATGTGAAACACTACAGAAGTTGATCAGGGGCGAACAACGCCGTTGTTTAGCGAGTTTTAAAACGTCCGGGGTTCCCCGCGACAGGTGGCGCACTCCACGGAGAATCCCCGACGAAGTTTACTTGACGACTCTAATTACCCAGTTGATATTTTGGTAACGTCAAACGAATATAATACCTAATAATTATTTACAGCATTTTATTAAGAATTTGCCTTTTTTGTTAAATTCGTCACCGATATTTAGCATTGCATTTAAGTAACCCAAAGCGAAAGGGTTAAAGTCGTGTCGAGTCCATTTTAAAATCGCCCCTCTTAACTATCAAATCGCCCCCCTGTGGGGCGTGGGCCCCACGTTAGGAAACACTACTCTAACCAATCGGCGGTCACTTCCGGCTTTTAGCCTGTCGATCACGGAGACATCCCTAAATATATGCTTTCGGTCCGTGTGCTTAAGTATAAGATACGTCACTCGCAGTGTGCTTAAGTATAAGATACGTCACTCTACCCGACACACTAGAGATTTCAACGATGTTGTCTACGAGGGACTTATTTACGAAGAGTCCCACGCCGCCTTGTGAAGTAAAATAGGTAACGCGATGGCAGAGTTATGGTGTCTTCACTTTGTCTTCGGACTTCACATAGCACACTCGGCGTGTGAGCTGCTCCCGTCTATTTCACTGTCACTATGAAACAGACCGGACACCAAACAACGAGCTCGCTGAAGCCTCTTAGTTGTTAAGAGACTTTGACGACTCTTACGTCACCCTGGACTTGGATTGAGGGTGAGGGTATTATTAGGCCACCCCCACACACCCCAATATATAATATATACATTAGCAGGAAGAATTTTAAAAAGTCAACAGATTTATCAAAGAGAATGGAATGTGATATGCAGAAAAAATAAGCTTTTTACATACACTACGCTCTGCCTAGCATATAGCTTAGATTATTCATTATTTGTTTGTCTATTGTGAGCAGGTTCAACTGCAGGTGGCAAGGTCCCGAATTCGAATCCCGAGTTGAACCGTATAGTATTATTGGGACTTTTCAATTTCTACTACAGTGCCATATAAAAATTTACAATGTACGTGAAATAAACGTTCAGCAGGATTTATCACTACCGAATGTTATACTCAAATATCCGAATAAGTTAAGGATGTAACTACAAACATTCACACATCCTGGCTTGGTGATAACGAGACCATCTCAAATGTTTAATCTTTCGAATAATAAAATAATTTTAAAAATTGGTTAACAGTTTCCATTGGTTAACAGAGTGAGAAGAGAATTCTCTTCTCACTCTGTTCCGAAACTTACCTTCCATCATCAGATCAGCGACATGAGATGACGGCGAGCATCTCTGTTTAGTTAATAAAAAAATTAAAAGAAACAAGGAAATAAAATTTGAGGTTTGCCTTAGAAACCCTCTAGAATCCCATTATCAAATCATGATTTGGTGACAATGCATATAGGACCAACTTTCAAACAAAAAAGTACCTTGAGTAATTTTAACTTATTATATAACCTTCTCGGTTGTGGGATTAAACTTTTATGTCGATATTAGTGGGGTCTCGTCTTTACAAATAGGTTTATGCCACAGCTAAGAAATCTAGTTACAAGGAAATAAGCGTGTGTTTAGTTTAGTGGGCTCACGTCAAGCCACAGCTGTAAAATCTAAGCAGTGTATGTTTAATAGTATACGTCAGACAATCAGAAAGGTTTTCGTAAACATTTCAAAGTTCTACAGATAAATACATTATAATAGAACACATACATTAAATATAATAGTAACACTTCTGATAAATCTTTTCAGAGTACTTCACCAGCCTCAATACAAAAATTTATGCGTGTAAACAAGTTTTAGAAATACTTTGTTCCATTCCGTCGGAGACATACAGTCTGCTCAAAACGATTTCCGGCGACGAAAATTCTATCCTTAAGAGAAGATATTTTACTTTAGGAACTAAAACGAAGCCACAAGGTGCCAGGGGCTGTAAGGTGGATGACCCAATATTTTGACTGGCCGCGGCGTGCTATCTAGGATGTCCCCCGTTTTGAGCGAGGTGTACGTGGGCACTTTATCGTGGTGGAGCCGTTATCTGCTGAATTATTTGTTTCTTCGCTTGTTACTCACAACTGAAAAACTTCTGGCAAGTATTTGGTAGTAATACCAATTAGCAATAATGCTTCTTAGGCCCTTAAAGGAATTGACGCGAAGAAGCCAGTCACATTGAAATACTAGCGATCAAAATCTTCCTGCGCTTCCAGATAATGCTGCATAGGAAGAGGTAATGCCATGCATGGTGCATGACACTACATCCTCCTATGCAGTGGAATAGGGCCGGTACGACCGGGGAAGTACCTCTCGCTCACTTGATACTGGAGTAAAGTGACAGCGTGGCTGTCACGTTTCGTGCGGTTTGTGAGTAGTCGGTAGCCTACTGGCAGGGAGGACGATAGGATGGAAAGCTTCTGAGTAATAATCGTGCCAATGTCCATGGCCGTCAGTAGTCACCAAAAGGCTCCGATTGCTCCTTTGCCCGCTTACGCTATAAAAAAAATTATCACTCCACTGATTTGGTCTGGTATTGGTCGCTTCACTCTGAAACACCCAAACAATCGACTGGATCGTTTCCATAAATCCAGGACTTTTCATCTGTAATGATGTCGTAAACACGCCGAGACCAGAGTGCATCAAATTTGTCAATGAATTTCTCTGCATCGATGAGGTTGTGCGGTACCGATTATGCAACTATCCTCCTCAAGCGATGATGTTCTTGTAAAATCTCATGAACGCTTCCCGATCCAGACTGCATTATGTGCTCAATCTCCTAATACGCAATTCGACTATTGTGTTAAATTAAAATTTTATCTGTCAGCATGTTTCCCGTTAAGGTCATTCTCCATCCCGCAAAAAAACTGGTGAGAAATTATAAAAGACGTACTTTTTAATTTTATAAGATATATTATATATATTTTCAGAATAGATTATATCTAGCCAGTGTCTCATACATAAAACCTTTTTCTCGCAACACTTTCAATAACACAAAAGTACAGTATTATTGTTTGTGATTGTGATGTGTGAAGAGAGCGAGAAATATGTATGAAATCAAATCAACGTACAGCTAGCAATCTACATACTTGAAATTCGGGACAGGGATTCTTTTCGTGACACAAGTGAGAAAGGATTTTTAAAAATTCAACCCGTTCGTTATCACATGATACTATCAGTGCTTTCTTTCAAATTATACGCGGGTGATACCGCGAGGCATACCTAGTAGAAAAGCTTCTCTCGTATCCACTTGTATAATCAAAAAAACTTTATGACGTAAGAAAGTGGGAAAGAATATGTGTGCTCGTACCTCTCTAATCAGCCCATACAGTATATACGATAGTAACCATAGAAATATTTTAGACAGAGAAGGGAAGACACCCTAAAACGCGTCCGCCTAAGAAGAATTCAATTGAAAATGGGGTTCATTCTTTATCTCTCTTTTTTCATCAGTTACTCTGCGCATTGCGCATGCCAGATGATGATGATGAGATGCGCAGGAAGATGAGAATGCAATACAATATTCGTATATCTATACAAAGATAGTATTGCATTCTCTGTAAACCACCCCGAACACTCGCGATCATATCAAACATTTCGTTCTCTACAGGTATCTCCCTCTGGACTTTCATCGGCTTTCTCACCATGCCAAGTGCACCTCAATAATTCAAATTCGAAACATTACTTACAGCAATATATCATAGTTAAGCCTCTAGTAATAACTAAGAATAACTGCTAAGACATAGAGTACACTATTTTAAGACTTACTTAATAATGTAATCTTAATATAAATAATCATTTATTCAACGGCTTCGGCAACGGCAATAGGCTTCATTATCAATTTATAAGTTTATCTTTAGTTAGATGAAACATTAACGACACATATCTTTACTAGAATGTTTCTAATTTAGTGGCAAAAATGTTGTTGAACAAAAAGTAAAATTACGTTCGACCACGTTTTAATTTCAGTGTGTTGTACACGAAGAGTCAAAGAATTCAGACATTGAAAACTTTGACACCTGTGGTTTTACTACTATTTCGATACAATAATATGATCGTTACGTTAACTTTAGTTGACAATATTGTATGTAGTGTAAAATTCAAACGTGACCATCGACAATACAACGTAATTATTTTCAAGAACAATAAAGTCGCAAGCGCAACGTAACGTATCTCGGCTGTCATGGCGCATGCGCGACCTCCTATCTGTCCCCCCTCCCTTCCTGTACTCCCCACTACTCGCTGGCAGAATCACATTTTGTTTACCAATTGCCACGATTGACGAGCTAGTCGGGCGGCCTGTTTAGCCGACCTCGCTCGTGTATATTGCCAGAGGCAGTCGCGTATCAATCACGCGTTATGACCCTGTGACGTGAACATGAGTAAAGCCGACAGATCGGCGGAAGGCGTCTCGCCGGCGCTGGCGCACGTGGACCATTACGAACCAATAGACCAGGAGGACTTCAATCTTCTGCACCCGCACTCGCCACTACCGACTTTAACGCCCTCTGGTCAGATGCGCAAAGTGAAAAGCTTCACGGACACACATAGGCTTCGCGATGTTAACGCAGCTTCGGGCGCAGCTTCCGCGAGGAGCTTGCGACCTTACGACCAAGTCATTACTTTCCCCGAGGGATCAGAAACCGGCACCAGCCACTATGCCCCATCTGTGAGATCGTTAGCCTCTATTGGAATGGGATGCACCGACGGCAGAAAAATGGTTATAAGGAGAGTACCGACGTCGCCCACGGAATTGTTTCATCTCGTACGACCTCCTACGTGAGTATTTTTGCGGACGTTACATCCTCTCAATTGTCATTATTCAATTGCTTACACTGTGAACCATTTTGAACCTACATCCGATTCGATATATCAATAGTATCCGGTGTTTCTTTCGCCAAAAGATCAGTTGTTAATATTTTAGGTTATAAGTAACCTACATATGTGTACATTGTAGGCATACCACATATTTATACAATCAAATTTACAAGATAGACCGTCTTCAAATAAGAAGTTCTAAAGTATATTACAAAGATTGATTTTAGGTTTCCTTTTGTTATTAGTATCGTATATTTTAAAAGATAAGATACACAAATGTTAGTTCGGTTTGCGTTATCATTATATAAATTTTTCCTAACATTTATACCTAACATACCCATAGTATCCGATATATGAACGATGTGCTGGAATTATTCACCTGAGAAGTTTCCGTAAGTTAAAGTACAGTGTACGTACATTCTTACTGACTTTGCTTGCCAAACCTTAGTCATGTTATAAAAGCAAATTTTAGTGAGCCCCTAAAACGGACAACAAAAATTTGTCGGAGTCATCGCATTTTTAACAATTGACTCTGTAAAATATATGAAAACCCCCTTTTTATACTTGGTATGGGTATACTAGCCATAACAAGTATAAAAAGGGGAATTTACTGTACGCTAAAATATAGGGACGTCTAGCATGAAATTTCGCCTATATTACGAGTATATCTGGCAATAATGTAGCGATTCTTTGACACAGTTTAAATATGAGTTTTTACCCTAGTGATACAAACATAAGTGGTCACTTGCTTTGACACAGTTTAAATATGTGTTTTTACCCTAGTGATACAAACATAAGTGGTCACTTGCTTCGTCAATAAGGACCTAAAATTTTTAAAAAATCACAGTCCCGACGATAGAAACATGCGCTAGAAAACTTATAGCTCTTAAAATACTTCATAAACATCATTGCCATTAGTGATTTTTTTAAGTCAATGCTCGAAGTAGTATTGATGAACAATTGCCTCTCGTGTTTCGGAATCCCCAGTGAACTTAAAATTGTGAGAATAATTCGATAATGAAAATACATAATTAATTTATATATACGACTCGCAAAATTGACTAAGATTCTCAACTATGACCACGGAAGTGACATTTATATCTTTCACACATAAAGTGAGATATCTGCCCGTGGCAGGTTTGAACCCGCGTGCTGTGATCACGATACCAGTCAGCCGCGCGACCGTCAATAACCTGAGACATTCCCGTTCTGTTAACAACAATTGGATGTTATGTAATTGGCACATAATATGTAGGTAGATAATGTACTTGTAAATTTAGAGTATTTTAATGTAGATACAATATACATAAATTATGGACGATATAAAACGCAAGACAACAAAAATATATAAGTAAGTAAATAATGTAATATCAAATTCAATGGTCTTCATTAAAACATAGTATAATAACATGGAATATTTCCAAAAATAAAATAGGAAATAAATTGATGTCTTAAGTATACGCAAATGTTACTCATTACAATGAAACTACTTTTACGGATTTTATCGCGGTTTATTTAATTATTTAACTAGCCCGACGTTTCAGAAGCTTTACAGCAACCATGGCCACAGGTGCACCGGCCGTGACCATGGTTGTGTATACAAGTAGTTGATTGTAACAGAAGAAGAGTTCCGAAAATTTCTGCTAGGAACAGTAATTTATAGGAGGTTCTTCTGAATACTCCCTATACTCTGCTCTCTACAAGTACACCACAGATAAGTAGAGTGAAATGAGTGAATTTTAATAAAATTTCACACACGCAACGCAGGCAAAAATAATTTATTTCGAATAATAAAGAAAAACTGTAGGAACAGCCGCCACAACGCTTCGCCGGGTCAGCTAAATCGTTTTATGAACGGGTTCTACAGAAGGCACTGAGGCACAACAATCATATTCATTAGTCCCCTCGGTCCTCTCACGTGTCACCACTACATCAAACAGCCATTATATAACACCTAATACAGATATGTTCAGATCTCACTATGGTTTTAATGCCTCAGTCTCAAAGTTTTAATACAAATAATAATAAAAATATATATTATAATTACATAATTAACATGCATAATACTCAATTTCATAATGTTATGCCTAAAATTTGCAGTACATTTTTTTGTTTGTAGCTGGTCTAGGTTGGATGCGAGTATCGGGATAGGCTGGTCGATAGAGGTGAACAATGATGATGATGATTTCTTATAGTATAGGGGACAAACGAGAAATCGAAGCCTTTCAACGACTACCGCTTTTCACCCCTCTCCCAATGGGCTACCGGCTACTCACAAACCGCACGAAACGCGACCTCCACGGTCGTGCCGACCCAATTCCGTTGCATAGGAGGATGTAGTGTGATGCACTATGCATGGCACTACCTCCTCCTAAGCACCATGGCACTACCTCTTACAATCAAGAAGATGAAGTAAAATCATATTTAAAAAAAACATAGATCACGAAAATTGGAATTATTGTAGAATTTTCATTCCTTATTAAATACATTTATTCCATAAGCACATAATTATTTTTTTTTTTAATTTGTACCATAAATTAAAAAAAAAATTTTATAACTTTCATTATCAAAAAAATAAAAGTGTGCTTAAAATCAGCTTTAAGTGCTGTACTCTATTTTCTACTCCTCTAAGCGCAAGATTTTACCCCATCGTATTTTTTTTATATAATGTATAAATTATACGAATGACAATATAAAAATGATTAAATGTTTACTGAAATAAATAGCGTTAAGATTAAGAAGCACATTGTGCTAGTTTTCGGAGAGATACGGATGACTCACTCTACAGGAAATGAGGCGAGTAGCCCACTGTCACAAAAGCATATCTCTTATTATTTATTGATAATAGTTCCTTTACCAATTGTCGTACTGCAAAATTAATGCTACATTCGCGTAGCATACATGAGTGTACTGCGGCATGAATCGAATAGTCCAGAGAAAATTGGGAGTCGATAAAACCCCCTGTAATTACAAAAAACACAAAATAATATTTAATTAAAATAACTGCAACACTTATTTGTGACGCACGTCCCTTTTACCTAGAAGTGGAAGGGTGTCATATAATTGAATACACTATGGTCGGCGGTCTACAGCCACGTTCAATGTAACTACTTGTTATGCTTTACTAGCAATCTAATCGACAATTTATCAATAAATGATAAGGAGTTGTCGCTAATTTAACTTTTCTTATTTAATCCAATTAAACCTTGTTTACTGTGAATTGTGATATTTATATAAGTTAAGATATGGGAAGGTATTACTATGATCGAGATTAGTAAAGTAGGTTAATTATCAAAAAAGTAAAACTCGGTATATGTCTCAACTTACGAATAACTACAACACTACGCTGCTACCAATCACGAGAAGTTGGAAAATCCATGACCACGGGTCTGTCAGGAGTGTACAACCAGGATGGGGACGATGATCACGTGACATTGACAGAAACATGAGTTGACAAGCAATGCGATGCCGGCTTATGATTATCGTAAGGATTGATTATTATTTCACATTAGCAATTCGCCGCGGCTACGGCCATGAGCTGACCGGATTGCTGACTAAAACCTTCCTCGGGAATCGCCCTACCTATTTTAGTGGAAAAAAAACTGCAGGAAAATCAGTTCAATAGGGAACAGCAAACATATACGAATAGACAGCTTTTGGGTACATTCCTTTATAATATGTATACGAGTAGATGCCGAATTGATGACTCCCAAGGAGCCAAAACCACACTACTATTTGTGACAATACTTCTTTATATATCTGTCGATTTTTTGTGTATTGGAACTGCATACGATATCCAATTTATTATTTTATTATAATTCCAAATCTGCCAAAGAACACAGACATTTCATAGTATAAAAGTATGACGGTGAAAAAGCTGCATATACCATCAAAGCTCACATATGTTCGTGCGTCAATGTATCTGCTGGCTGTATCTCGTTAACAGTATTCATTTATATTAATAAGGATCACGAGACGCAGTCTTTATAGACAGTAAAACTTTTTCTATTACGCTGTAACTAGAAATAATAAAAAAGTAATTTTAAAAATACTAACTACTAATTAGCCATAATTTTATAAGGCCTTCATATTATTGTCTATCCATTGGTTACGAGTATTTGGCGTGTGTATGTCTTAGTGTGTAGATTTCTGTTGTTTATGTTCCCTGCTACACCCTGTACGACTTGCGGACTTAAACTAGAGGTACCGTTAGATCTGCCTTGATAACAGGAGTGACATTGGGTAGCTCTATTTGTTCTATTTTCCGATTTGATTTAAGTTAAATAGTACTGCACCAGTTTAATTCTCGATGATACCAATTGATGACAGAACATGTTGTGCCAGCGTCTTTTTGTGGTGTATAGAAAAGAGTGTTCTGGTCTACAGAATGATGGTCAGAGAAGAATAACGACATAACATTTTGTAAATGTTATGTTGTAATGAGTAAATCCGCTTACAATCAATATATACCACCTTTATCTTTATCAACATCCACATTAATGTAAGGACCATAATAATCATTTACTGGCTAATAATATAGGTCATACCTTACCTTCTCTGTCTGACGCAGGTGCTCACCGGGCAGGGTTGCTTTGGTGACTTTCTATGTCGGACGGCCCACAGGGAGCCAACGACTCAGTGTCACGATTGTGAAGCAGCGGTGTACGCGGCCCAGCACAACATCGCGGTGTGCCCGAGATGGACGGCGCTGCGTCACGATTTGAGGTCAGTCGTCGGAGGGGACTTGTCTCTATCTGGCATCATCACCGCGATGCTCGATAATGACGAGTCCTATGAGGCGATGACGAACTCAGGGTCGCTTACTGGAACCCCGGAGGTATAGGAAGCAAGAGCGACAGTCTCCAGCTGCTCGCTCAGCAGTATGACTTACACGTCATCCTGCTGGGCGAGACATGGCTGGGGCCGAAGCGGAGCCTCCGGCTACCGAACTACGTCGCGTATCGGAGGGACGAGGTGTCGCCGAGCGGGAGGCCGTACAGAGGTACGGCTGTGCTCGTTCGGCGGGACGTCGTCTACGACGAATTGAGACGGGACCCCTTCACCGACATGGGCTCGACTGGTATAGTCGTTCACATGGCGGGGGAGGAGCTCAGGATCTACAAGGCGTACAGACATCCCGGGAACAGCTTTAACCTAGGTGATGTCCACAACGTGCTGGGGAATGGCGGCTAGGTGTTGTTGGTCGGCGACCTGAACGCCAAGCATCTAGCTTGGGGATCGGCCGTCACGAACAACGCTGGCTTCAGACTGCAGGAGGATTCGGATGAGCGCGGCTACACAGTGCAAGGACCACCGTGCCCAACACACGCGCCTACGGATCCCCTGCGCACCCCGGACGTTCTGGACATCGCCCTACACCAGAACCTCAAGGCCACGGTAAACATCGAGGTCCTGTACGACCTCGACACTCAACACCTACCTATCCTCGTCACACTTGATTCCGGAGCAATCCT
>JAFELO010000872.1:821461-843605 GCA_017140195.1 Eumaeus atala
TTAATGATATACAACTCAAATACTTATGCCTCATGTACCTAGTTAAGGTACATAAAGCAAAAGTATTTATTTGACACACATTATTTTATAAAATGTTATTAAAAATGGTAAAGTAGACGGTTGTACGTACGGTTGACGGGTGTAAGTAAATAAATCAATTTATTTCAGACCACTAATGATAATTGATTCCTACATCGGTTAATAACCCATGTATGAATTTATTACAACAATAATTATTGTATCATAGGCATATGAAGTTGTGTTGCTAGGCAATATTTAATTAATACAATAGTAATTATCAGTAATATTGCACTTTATTAAATAATCAAAAAATAAGAGTGTGCAAATTTATTTTCAGCCCACCTGATGAGGACACGGCGTCTCACGAGAGCGACTGTGGGGAGGAGGAGGAAGATGCTGAAACAGTCCATTTGAAACCCAGAAGACCGTTCTGGGCGAATAAAATGCAATTTGTTCTTGCCTGTGTTGGCTACTCCGTTGGTCTGGGCAATGTGTGGCGGTTCCCGTATCTGTGCTATAAGAGCGGAGGGGGTAAAGTTACATTGTTTATTCATTTGTTTATGAAATTGTGGAGAATCAGACCCAATATTAATTTGTTATGTTCATTTGACCTTAGTATCCAGTAGTGACGTATCATAATATAAGAACTAAAATGGATATCGTCGCAGTGCACTGCAGAGTAGAAATAAGAGGTGGTGTAATTGCTGCATTGCAGTTAAACTGCGATGACACGACCATGAAAGTATATCTCGATCACATGATACCGTTGTAACTATATTGTCGTGTTTCGTGTGATGTTTTGGGGGTCTATTGGAGAGTGAAACATAAATGGAGAACATCATCATAACGGTTACGCGGATATTTATGGGCGTCAGCAGTCGCCAAAAGGGTCCAAAAACTACCTTTATTTATGATGGCGCAAATGACCAGATAATAAAATAAAAAAATTGCGGAAATAAATAGGTAAGAATTAAAATTGTGTTTAAATATAAATTTAAAATAAGTACGTAATTAATCGTGTATTTAAATACGATTGCCTTACCTAAGTTTATTTACATTACAGAATAAAATATGGTTTTGAGTTAGTTATCTCTCAAGTGCACATCGTAGAAACACACGTAACAATTTTCTATAATCCGACTATTTTGTCTTATACTTTCTAGCAGGCGAGTTTTAATTTCAATTATTTTTAATACTATTTCATACGTTTTTGACCCTACTTTATTATGTTTTTCGCGCTCAAAAATATTACTCATAACACAAAAGTAATATAATCATAACATAAAAAATTAGGGACCGTTTCACAATGAAGAAAGGATTATAACCCTAAATAATTGTTGGAATATTAATATTATACCACAAAAATGATAACGTAGCTAAAATGGTTTGATATATTATTTGCACGCTCATAATTTGCCTGTCACAATCTTTGCAAAATAACTACAGAGACACGCCCATCAATTACCTATTAGTATGTATCATATAATTTGTAAACTGTCGCATATTGGACAAATATTTCGTGTATTAGCGAAATCGTGCTCCCCGTATTGACTCTACATAGAGCGTTTAAATGACAATTCCTGCTAATATACAACAAGTGCCTCGTGAATCATTCACTTAGTTCAATTTGCCATTGTAGTGCTAATGAGCCCTACCCAATGTTTTTAATAAAATATAGTGGGTAATTGTTGCGTAATTGACCATTAAAAGCCAAAATAAGGTCTGCGTTAATTTGCGATTACTTTTTACACCTGTATCCGAAGCTTTAAGATTGATAAATCTTCCCACAGAACAAGCCTACTATGGTTGATCAATTTAGAACTTTATAGTACCTATTGTGATAATTAAAGTTTAGAATTTCTGCTTAACTATTTTACCACATACTGGTAATTATAATTATATCGGTTACTAAAGAATATATCGATATAGCAAAAATGCGTACAATCCCAATTACTATGTTTATTTGATATTTTTATTATATAGTAAGAGATAGTGCCATGCTGCATTGCAGTCGAACTGAATCGACACGGCCAGCGACTTTTCGCTCACTTTGTGCCGACCGGCGACCTCTCGCACACATAACATCAACGTAAAGTGACGGCTATACTGTCACGTTTCGTGCGGTTTCTGAGTAGCCGATGGCCTTTTATAGTTAAGGAGGAAAGGAGGGCTACGCAATTGTTTGACAATAACAAGGATGCTTATGGACGTCTATAGTAATCAAACGGTGCTGATTGTTCATTGCCCTCCTAGAGTACAAACAAATGCCAATAAACTTCGGGTAGGTCATAAATCTATCTGTCAGCTTCTTTTTAAAAAAAATGGAGCAAATCTTATTTCTTTTAAGCAGCATAAAAAAATAATCACACAAACAGAAAACTCCACTGATAACTGAAAAGGAAAAATAAAACTAGTTAATGCCGTCGCTACATTTGGGCTCTATTATTTATTTAGTCTATTTTTGCTCTAAAATTTGTAATACGAATCGTAGTAATGAAAATCATGATATACCTTTTTAAAAACCTAAAATGTTGCACAGCCGCCATATTTGACTTTTTAACATCCCCCGTCTAATAACTCTTGGGCTACTAAGACAAATCTGACCACGCCTCAACTATGTGAATCCGTTCATCAGTTTCAGAGATATAAAGTAACAAAGAATATTACATAATATATACTCACATACATACATACAATATACATAACTCTTCCGTTGCATTCGGGTAAAACCGTGTGAAAAATTTGGTAACCATCATCTGCTAAACTTAATACTGTCTATATTTTAACTGTGTGTTTTTCTATCGTTTAACATATTTTATTACGTCGGTAATTTAGATCGATATATTTCTGACGTAACTTATACCCAAACAAGCATACAGCAATAGTAACATCGTGCTTTCCTAATTTAAACAGTGTTTGTGTCGTATCGCGCTAAGTAGCATCTATTGTCGCCGAGGCACAAACTAGAAGTAACAACACAAGAGCCGGGTGTGAATTACAGGTGATGCCTTCTGTAAGTGAGACGTCACGCGACGCCTGTGTCCTCTCGAGATATCAAATGATATATTACCGTGATTTATCGACGTATCACTTCGATTTAAATATCAGCAGAAACAAAATATTTTGAAATCATCATCATCAGTCATTATCAGTCCTCCTGGTGGATATGTCTTGCAATAATAATAAATTGTATTAACATATAGTGTGTAGAGATAGATGGTATAGATGCGAGTAGCGAAGGGCTGATAATGATGATTATGGTGATGATAGTGCGTATTATTTATATTGCATTTTAATACAATTACTTTAAAATATAAAAATATTTCTGGTATTGTTAAGAGACTAGTTAAAATTCTTCTTCTTCTTCAGCGCATTTTTCTCCATCTGGTACGAATGTCCGTTTCCCTCATCCACATAGGTCCTGCTGAGGTTTTTTTTTATTAGACCATCTGGCAGGTGGTCTGCCCGCACTTCTCTTGCCGTTAAAATTACCGTTCAAACAAACAAATAAACTCTTCAGCTTTATAATATCAGTGTATATGCTGAGATTCATAAGGTTTTAAGGTTGTGCCTTTGTTGTACTGTTGTAATTAAATATTTGCTTAATGTCGTAATGTTTTCATTACGCGTATGATAATTTTATTTCTCTAAAATTCTAGCTTCTTTATTAATAGCTACTTTCTCTGTTCTGCTCTATTCAACGCACCGAAATGTAGAGTTTCATACATCTTAATGAAAGGTCCAAAGCTCATATTCTTATTCTTAACGTTTTTTATCCAATTCAGTTTTGAAGTACTTACAAATACTATTAAGTTATAGTACTTAGGCTTAAGATGATCTTAAAGGTAAAATAAATCAAAAAAATAAAAATTATCATTTGTTTGAACAAGCGCGCTAAAAACTAGTGGAGACTTTAAACCAAAGAACTACCTTTAAGCCAATTCATATAATCTAATATATAAAATTAATATAATCAGATAAACTAAACGGCAGATTAAACTGGTAAGTGCAGATCGCTTACCAACCTGTCTAACGCCGTGCCCATATTAAGCAAATAAATAATAATTAATAAAACATCGCTTTCGATTATTATTCTTCAAATTATTTATCTGTTGTCTACGATACGATATTAATAAGGTGCTTATTACGTACAGTACTTATGCCGTACACGTGAATATTGTTGTATGTCTTATCGATAATTATGACGCATATAGCAAACATATAATATTTGTATGTGTAAATTGACGAATGATACTGCAACTTTTATCTGTACTACAATTGAAAAGCTTTTCCAAATAAACAATCTGATAACTACAAAACACGTAGTTACATAAGTATTTCATATTAATGTTTTGTTTCTGAATGAGGGGGAGCGTGTCGGCACCCCCTCCGTCTTTGTCGTGAATGTTCGTCGTACGACTATGAGCACACATAACAATCCGATGAAGCTGTATTGGGCTTCTCCTTGCATCTCAAAATGCAAAAAAAATACCTCAAATATTTAACTTATTGAATTAAAATAAGTACTTACATATAAGTCATGGATCAGATAGACAAAGATAGTAATGCATTTACATCTTCCTTCTCTATTAAACAAGACGGCCACTCGCCGTTATGTTACTACCGATGGCATCTTTCATCTGTCTATATTATCTATATGAGAAAGTACAGTCTAAAATAAAAAGTATGGCGATATTACGTATATTTTAAATACGACTTGTACTATAATCACAAAAGGTAAATATAAAACTTGTTACCTGTACTTGTTATCTTTCATGTGAATATCGGTATCGCTGTAAAGAACGAGGACGATATGACGACGATGGACATACCATAGATTAACATTTGAGCGACGATTAGGTTAATTACCGTAATTATTCTAGGTCAAGTTGGCGATAGCAAGGGCATAAACACATGCTCGATGTAGGTCGTTATATGTCATCACACACAAAAGCACTAAAAACATACAATACGATTTATCACTTATTTACATATCGGAACATAGAGGCCAAGATCAAGTAGAATATCCAGGAATACTGCCTTGTTCGCTTAATACTTACATACATAAATAACTAATAATGTTTTTTTTTACAAACAACTTTATTAGAAAGTAATTTCATAAAGTTGTTTAGGTCGGAGTATGCGAGTCAACGAATGTAATATATATTTCAGTCACAATAGTATTCCAACATTAACGTTATCTCAGAAATCTACAACATTTGTCATCAATGAAATACAAATACATAATTAACTCCCGCGGCGGTATCTCAACTGCAGCGGCGGATTCCGATTCCAGGCCGCCCTAGGCCCTGTCTGACATAGCGCTTCTGTATCTCCATTCTCCAACTTCAATAACGTATTCAGGTTCGATGATGCGCTGATGCTGGCGCCCTTTTTTGATTTGTATCATTTTTTATATCCTTGGCATTCTAATTTTATCACTTTAAAGATTCCGCTCCTACAATTATGCCACACTTCAACCGCCCCGGCATGTTGCACCGCGTACTGACAAATAGAGTTGCTGTTTTCTCCACGTTGACAGCCATCCTCTATTTGTCGAGCCACTCCGGCAGTCGATCCAGCAGCCGCTGTATTCGCCCAGCTGCTAGCTCCGGCTTTCGAGACGAGGAGATATAAGCACTGTCGCCAGCGAACAACGCTAGCAAGACATCCGTTTTGCCCTCTCCCATTGTGTTGTTGAGCGTCGGGATGTCGTTGGTATAGGCAGCGTAGATGCAAGGGGACAGGCAATTGTCCAGCGGAACTCCAGCACGTATATCCCGCAGGGGGAGGAATGTCGCCCCTCCACCGTGTCCACCATGTCGTTCTCCCTTCCAAGAACGATGCCACTAGTCGAGCCAGCGGGACGCCGGCGTCCTCCAACTTGACCAGGACGCCCGGGTGCCACACCCGGTCAAACCCCTTCTCCATGTCGAGAAAGACTCCGACCGAGTGTCTCCCCCTTTTCATCTCCGTGGCTGAGTGATGACGCACGCGCGCCAGCCGCAGTGAGGTCGAGTGGCCGCCCCGGAAACCGAACTGCTCGTCCCTTTTTTTTTGGGAGGACGACGTTTCACCCTTCGTTCCAGATATCCGGAAATTGTGACGTGCGGAGAACGCCGTTAGCTATCCTGGTAAGAGCCACGGTTGTGCGCCACTGCATCATCACCAGTGCTGTGGGAGGGATGTTGTCGGGGCCTGGTACTTTGTGCCTCGAGAGGCGAAGGGCGACCTTCCTCAGCTCGGCGGGGGAGAGAAAGTTCCCCCAAGAGGCGGAGGCGAGCTCGAAAGGAGCTCTCGGACCACGTTAGCCTTGCCCTGTGCTTAGCATTACCATAATAATATATACCATAAAAATATATAGCGGACTAACCGCCACGTTACCAATTGACCTAGTCGGTAGTCAATATAGATTTAAAGAATGAAAACGATAAAATTAATAGCCTTGGAGCTAAGTATATTTTCACGTCAATAACATTTTCTTAGTACTTAAAAAATAAGTATACTATTAAGAATTTCTTGTTATTTTGCTTCATTGTTTATTCATTAATAATAATGTTCAGCAGGTAAACATAGCCTATAAATATCTTTAGAATATTTATTATTGTATTTCACCACACACAATGACTTTGATTCATTGAAAGTTATTGAAATAATAATATTATTGATTATATAACATACATAAAATGATGAGTTGACAAAAACATATTTTTTTCAGGTGCGTTCCTGATTCCTTACTTTATCATACTTATCGTGTGCGGAGTGCCTATGCTGTTCATGGAACTCGCAGTTGGCCAGTTTACAGCGCATGGACCTATCGGTGCACTCTCGCAAATATGTCCATTGTTTAAAGGTAAAGTTTAAAATTGCGCAACAAACGTAGCACCTATTATTTGCAAGGTCAACGAATGTAAAACGCTACCGGCTAAGCCCTTTATACAAGTCGAATTATGAAACAATCATAATTCGATGTTAATGTTCGCTCAAGGTTCGATATGTCAGTGTAGTACATAGCTTTGTCATAGTTTTATATGAACATGGCTTATATTTTAGAAACGCTTAATTTAAGTGTGATTTTAAAAACAAACCTGTATATGGAATGTACTGGCGTACTCTCTGCCATTTTAATTAATTTTTATAGAAAAATGGCATAATTAATAAGCTTTTTAATGATAAATTTTAATTTTATTGTTGCAGGCGCTGGACTTGCAAGTGTAGTAATCTCGTTTTTGATGTCCACGTATTACGCAGTCATAATAGCGTGGGCCATATATTATTTCTTCACCTCATTCAAGTCGGAAGTACCTTGGGCAAGCTGTTCCAATCGATGGAATACACCACAGTGCTGGGTTCCTAACCACAACATGACTAAACCAAATGGCTCTCAGACGCCCACCGAGCAATTCTTCGAGTAAGTTAAAATAGATTTCACTTTTAGCACAAAATTATTATGAGCTCCGTTGCTTTATTGGAATTGGTCCAAAGCGACGAAGACTTTCTCATTAGTCTCGTTACTTTCATTTGTGAAATACACACAATATAATATAATGTCCTCTAGAATATTAGTCATATGATGACTTTATTTACTTAATAAATATATACCATATATAAACGATTTATTAAAAGAAGTACAAATGCCCTGCCACTAGGCATCAAGTATTTGCCACCTGGAAGTCTCTAGTCGCAGGAAATTCGACAGTTCAGCTTTCATTCTACGTCAACGTTGTGTTTCAGAAAATACTTCCTCAATCGTGCTGGCATGATTGTAACTAAAAAGAATAGCACCGTATAAAAATACGGTTATCCTGACCCTTTTATTAAAATAAACCTAGGTGGGATTCGTAACTAATTAAACTACTTTTACGGATTTTATAGCAATGAATAGCATTCGCGCAAACTTAAGAATGATCCTTTTATTTATAAAAATATTTTCTTATATAACATTCACTTTCAGGAAAAAGGTATTAAGCATGAGTGACGGCATTGAATTCCCGGGTGGCATGAGGTGGGAATTGGCAGCTTGTTTGGTGTGTGCTTGGTTTTTGGTCTACTTTGCACTTTGGAAGAGTATAAAATCGTCAGCTAAAGTCCGGTACATCACCACGACCCTGCCGTTTTTACTCATCATAGTTTTCCTCGGTCGCTCATTAACCCTCGAAGGCGCCGATAGAGGGTTGCGGTTTTTCTTTAAACCGGATTGGGAACTCCTCAAGCAATCAAGACCATGGGTGAACGCAGCGTCGCAGATATTCAACTCAATCGGAATCGCATTTGGATCCATGATGATGTTTGCTTCCTATAATCGATTCGATAACAATTTCCTTCACGATACATTGGCGGTGTCCGTAATTAATGCAGTGACCAGTCTAATCGTCGGGATATTTACCTTCGCGACGATAGGAAATATTGCATTCGAACAAAATACTTCAGTGAAGTCTGTTATTGCTGATAGTAAGTATGTATGAATCATTCGTGTCGAAAATGATAAGTGTAGTCACGGTCATCCCCTAAAACTTACAATACTTAAATACTTGCCAAACACTGGACAAATGAAACGTCAATAAGACGGAGATAACACGCAAGACCTTGGCCGTGTATCTTATAGACGGTCACGATCACACGAAAGCACTATCACAGTTTTTCCAGGATAATACAAAAAAGTTGTTACATTTGTTTAATCAGCTATAGTATTCTATGAAACTCACTTTTATATTAATGGATATACATTATAAATCTTTATGTTGTGTACCCGTAGGTTGTGATAAGACTCATAATAACAATTAAATTTATGTGTGTACCAAAAATATTTAGGTACATTTCTTTTTTTCATTGTTACTGTAAAAAATTATATATTATAATCGTGTACACCATACGCATGTATATACCCAACTGGTGTTGATAAATTCGTTGCATATGTTTAGAAACCAAATATTCATGTTATACTTAGTAGTGATCAAGTAATATTGGAGAAGGTACTATTTACGCATGTAAAGCTCAACCGCGAAAAACATTTAATACACACAATAATATTTTTATTGCTTTAATATAGTGGTTTTTTTCAGGTCCAGGATTGTTGTTTGTTGTGTATCCGCAAGCTATAGCCAAAATGCCCGCGTCTCAATTATGGGCAGTACTGTTTTTCTTCATGTTTCTCTGCCTAGGATTAAATAGCCAGGTATTTCCTGTAATTAATTAAGATAGTAAAAAGAATAAGCATACATAACCCTTAAAGCGTGAAACGGATAACAGTCAAAAGGTGGTTTAGAAGCCAGAACCAAATAAGACACTATGCTGTACTGGAACGTTTAGGATCATTGATTTTTTGAAGTTACTTGTAGGGTTTCCCTAATAATAATTAAATATAATATGAAAAACCTTGTTACTTAATGTGAAGTAAAATTCCTGTCTAATGACGACATAAATACCATAGGCGTAGATAGAGGACTCCGTAAAATTCTGCATTCTTCGCTTGTTTTCTTTAATTCCTCTGTATTTATTTCTAATGTTCCTGTGGAGCACTTTATTTTTGCATAAAAAGTTTTATTATTATTATTTGATGATAACGCATTAAACTATTGCTATTCTTTACCCATTCTTACCTATGTAATTTCCTTTTTCCTTCCATTATGTACAGTCTACAACTAATGGGTACATTAAAATCACTACGTTACTTTGCTGTGAAACTTACCAAAAATTAGATATTGCGAAGTTCGAACTAAGGGTTCTTTTATTATTTTGTGTGGTCGTAGGTGATCGATATATAACGTTTTCTTTATTAATTTGTATTATTCGCAGTTTGCCATAGTGGAAGTGGTTGTAACTTCGATACAGGATGGTTTTCCTGACATGATTCGCCGGCGCCTCGTGTATCATGAGCTGCTGGTTTTATGCGTCTGCGCAGTTTCACTAGTATTTGGATTACCTCATATTATACAAAGCGGAATTTATATGTTCCAACTAATGGACTATTATGCAGCCTCCTTAAGTATTACGTACCTCGCATTCTTCGAAATGGTTGCAATAGCGTGGTTTTATGGAGTCGACAGGCTGTCCAGAAATATTAAACAAATGACAGGTACCGAAGGTTATTTTTATTTATACACGTGGAAAGATCCCAATTTTTGTCGAATGTCTGAGCATGTTTTATACTAATGGCAAGAAAAAGAGAGCAGCCGATTGTCGAACGACAGAGAAGCTGCTCTGTGCCACAAGATGTTTGATTATGATTAAAAAGAGAGCAGCCGATTGTCGAACAACAGAGCAGCTGCTCTGTGCCACAAGATGTTTGATTATGATTAAAAATCGTAATCGTTATGATCATTAAAACAATCATTTCTTGTATATATAACTTTCCGAAATCACATTTAAGTACCTACAATATAATATCCCATGAGATTTATACCGTAGAGGAAAATAAAAGGGGGTAATGAGAATATATATTTGAAGGCCAACAACTTAATGCTATCATCCCTTTTGATTTCTTAAACGTATCTGAATTACTCAAAATTTCTGTGTTGTAGTAAATTTTCGTCGCCGAATCAAGTCGGACTATTAATCCAATGAAATCAAATGATATATTAATAAAACTCAATTACTCATCCCATATACAAATGGGACTAGCAGTATCCGTAACACAATAAAATTATGTTTTAGATGACTGATAGCAAAGACAATGGTAGGTATATCGCTCTCTCTGAACAATCAGAATATTTGTAACGAGACACGAAGGTCTGATTATAATCGCATAACAAAAACCATAAATATATGACGAAAATAATATCAAGGATTTGATATTAACTGTAAGTGATGCTTTATTCACACGAAAATTGATAATAGTTCTTGTTAAAGCACGGTTCAAATACAAATGTCTGCTTCGAAATATCGCGATAATCGAGTCGAATTCGAGTATGTAATGATATAAGCATTGGCCTTGGTCTCATTTAGGTATTTATAAACACTACAATTATTTTTTTCGTTTAACATAATTCTGATGAATGAGCAAAGAAAACCAATTGCATAAAATACCGAGATCCTCATCGAACTATTTATACCTACGTGATGAAATAATTTCAGCACATCTATGCTTCTAATAGATGTGTATATTGAGCCAATGTTTTTATGTCCACTAGGTCAGAGGCCGTCTCTATATTTCCGGTTCTGCTGGCTAATAGCAGCACCTGCACTCTTACTCGCGCTCTGGGTTGCGAGTTTAGTAGACTACATGCCACCTAGCTACAGACAATATGACTACCCGGTCTGGGCTCAGTTTTTGGGATGGACAATCGCGTCTCTTTCCTTGCTATGCATACCAGTGTACGCAGTAGTAGTTATCGTCAGATCTCCAGGAAATAGTATAAGAGAGGTTGGTAATTTGATATAAAAATTATAAGTAACACATGGGAATTATACAGCAGACACGTGGGTATTCTGGCCGGGTGCCATAATTACACATTGCTCTAAGCAGGTACGATGTGAATGAATTCATTGTAAAATTAAGTTGCCAAGGTAACGTTTTCATATTCTATCCAATAAATGTAATGATTTAGTCACAGTTACAATATAAAGTGGGGTGTTAATATTTAAATGTCTTCATTGTAACATTTTTTATGGTTGTGGTTGCAATTGTCTAGCGATTATGGCTTATAACATATAAATTGGTAACGGTTGCGTTAAATATTTAACGCTATTGTATTGCTTACTTTACTTCTCATTGTCTTAAGTTTTACATTATCTGCGCGTAAATGTCCTACTACTCGCATCAGCATCATTCTCATTATCTAGACTTATATGATAATCAATTTCGTCTTTTTTTTTTCAGAAATTACGAAATTCAATACGTCCGACGTCATTGTGCGATTGCGGAGTAAACGGTTGTGATTTATGTTGTTCAGACACTGAAGCCGACGATAAGACTAACATTTCCTCATAAGTGTATTCACATTCAATGTTCTTTCACCCGCTGATATGACGACTTCACAAAACGAGGTGAAGAAACGAGACACTGTTCTATATAATTAATAGTTATTAACAAGCATGCCTCGTACTCGACCTCAAAAATGTTGTAAGTGACATAGTTAACTGCACTCAAATCTGAGGGTAAACATTTGACAAGTACTTGTGTAACCTTCAAGCACACACGTTGATTGTTATGTTACAAGATAAATAATTACAATTATTGTATTATTAGATATCTAACGATGTTGTTAAATTTGTTTAGTCGTTACAAGTTTCACGGAGGTGATCTATGACATATCAGTAAGAAATATCTCGATGTTAACCATCTAGAATATACAAACTATGTTTGCATTTAATACGTAAAAGACAAAGCGTGAGTTTCAGACAAATACAGTAATTTTTAGCAAGTCATAAAAATTAAGTTACCTTTTACCTAGTTATTTAGAACAAACAAATCTTAGCATTTTAAATTAAAAAATTAGGTAAGGCTTAAGTGAATTTTGTTACAAACACTAAATTTCATTGTATTATTGCTGTGATTTTTAACATTCCATTTACCTAACAAAATATAAACATAAGGAAACTATTTATTTGCTATTGCGTTAAGAATGATTTTTGTGAAGTTTCGTTTCTTTTGATTTTCGTTACATTTAAGAGTTCAAATATAGAGTAATCAAATGTAAATAAAGTGTATGTAAATATGTCTACAAAAATAGTGTAAGGAATAAAAAGAATAAAAAGATATTTTAATTATTTTGTATTAGTTTAAGGTTAAATTTTGAAAAGCATACATAGGTATATGTGTACAACAAGTAACACGCAAGAAAAATAACAATGCTTTTCTGATTCCGTTTAATGATTTTCTTGAAAACGGAGATATTTAAAAATTAATTAAAAATAAAATATGTATATTGCTCTGGCAACAAAAAATAAACATTATCTTCTTCGCTTCTTGGGACTTATAGGTTGGTTTACTTCTTCTTCGCTCGCACTAGCATCATCATCATCTGTGCCTTCTGAAACTGATAAAGAAAAGGCATAAAAATGATTGCTAATAATAAGCACACTCTAAGGGCCGGTTTCATAGGTTACTATTATGATGACAACATGTTGGCTACAGAACACCTAAAGGACTCCAAAACGGGGGCAATAAAAGCATAAACTAATATATTTGGTAATTTTAGCAGTATTTATACGAGGATAAGTAAAAAAATGCTAGCCTTGTCACGGACAAGGCAGCCAGGCTGCGGCCTAATTATATGAGCAGCCAGTTATAGCAAGCAACAACCATTTGTGATCTTGCATATTATTGCAGAAAAACGAAAAAAGCAATGACAGCATATTGGATTCATCCCTTTTCCTAGAATGTTAGCTTATTATATGAATATTTTAAAACGTTCAAACACCAGGTTCCTCAAATAAATGGAGCATCTAGTGATTTAAATTGGCGAATACATCATATACAAGTTTTGTAAGGACACATTTTGCTCTTAGCATTTATCAAGTGATAAGGCGTATGTGTAAACGACTTCTTTACTGAAGTGTTTCGTGTGCTCTCTGAGGGACAGCGCACGATCTAGTTCCACTGCCAGAAACTCGTCTGATTCAACTCGAAGTTACGCCATAGAGCGTTACGAGGGACATGCTATTATTATCCGTATCGTATTCTGTAAAAGGTAGTGCCGTGCTGCTTAGGAGGAGCTAGTGCCATGCATGATGCACGAAACCACATCCAATGCAACGGGATTGGGCCGGCACGACCGGCGAAGTACCTCTCGCTCACTTGATACCACCGTAAAGTGACACCTACGATGTCGCGTTTCGTGTAGTTTGTGATTAGCCAATAGCGCATTGGGGGGAGTTTGAAAGGATGGCAACGCATTAGCATAATTATGTTGATGTTCATGAGTGTTGGTAGTCATTGAAAACTTCCGTTTGCCTATACTATAAAAATAATTGTGCGTCTAGGTTTAGCGGCACCAGCAAACAAATAGAACAAATTTTTTCAAAGTTGACTTCTAATCTCATGCAAACCAGTCACAGTGACGGTCCTCCAGAGAGTGAGACATTGTGCTGGTACATGGCTACTAATTCACAAAATAATATTTTTTCAAAAATTTGGTGTTTCAATCCAAAATATAAGTTGTTTACAAACTATTTTATAATGAGGAGCTACAAGGGACTTCAGTTGTAGATGTCATGGCATTAATTCGACATCACATTCAAGGAATTTCAATTCAGTAGCCTAGACAAGTTTATAGATGTTCGTAAAATTGAAACTACTTAGTGGATCTCTGTCTGTAATGATAGATCTGCGGAACTGATTTTGATGATGAATTATATATTCAAATTATTCAAATACAAATTCTTGTGATACAATGTTGGTTACCTTACCCCTACAAGAAGGCTTTATGTCTACATGTTACAATGACGTTACAATGACAATAAATTATATATATATATATAAATCCGTCTATATATTGTGGGGGGAGTGAAACTTTATGAAACATCAATCAAGTTAACTGTGTAGAATACCCTAACGTAGTCGCGAATAATAGCTAATACCTGTAGAAGAGATATGAGTCTTGAAACCTGATGCAAGCATTGAAAATTTTACCTGTCACCCCAATAGCTTCTATTCTGTCCGATAAGTACTCATTAACTTCTCGTCGAAAAACTTCTAGCGAATTGAGAAATTCTGTAAAACTTGTTGAGTTGGAATCTTTTGAAATTGTTTTTATTATTTTATCACCCTCGGAGAACTCACATTCAATTTTAGATCCCATAATGAACCCACAAGCTGTAGAATATGGATAATAACATAGAAATACTAAATGAACTTAAATTAAAGTTGTGATAGATACAAAGTTAATGTTGATATTTTATAGTATTTGTAACTATCATACAAGTATAAAGTTATATCACAAACTTTCTATATAGAAATACTAGTTGTATTTTGTAAACACTATACAACTCCATTCTCCCACTAAACTACAAAGATCACACACTTAAACTATATATTATTATCAGTTATCGCACTCGTTAGGTTCCTTCCTCTTCAAATTATATATGTAACACGATATGACACAGCATCCCCGTGTCAACTGTCAAAAACAAGTCATTTTACAGACTTGTAGTTACAAGATAATTTAGTTCAAATGAATATAGGTAAGTTCAGTTTAAAGTTATTGTTATAAACAATTATCACGATGCAGAACCTTATGAAACATTCTATTTTAATGATAAAATTTAAAAAGTTGCCATGTGAGAGCAGCGAAAAAGGTGATATTTTACGTATCAGCTGATTTAGGAATTTTTGACATTTCAATTTTCAAGAGCATCACTGATCAAATATCAATCATCATTCCGTTCTTTGATCAATTTAAAATTTTCATATTCGGCTATTTCCAGTTTACCACCGAAATGTAGCTCATGAATTATAATATGAGAGAATTTGGAAAATTTGGTCCTCTAATTGGTGCAATCGATGAAGGAACATCTAATGTTAAATTCTTGGTCTGAAAATGAACCACATAGATAATTTATTTTTTATTATATACCGTATAAATAAATTTTATTCTTTTACATTCTAGGTATTCGCTGCTAATACTTCGGAAGTACTCACATATCATCAATTACCTCTTAGGAGATTTAGTCCCCAAGATGGTTGGGTAGAACAAGATGCTTTAGAAATTCTTAATGCTGTTGTGGAGTGTATAGAGGTATTTATTGACTATTATTTGGAGGTATTGATTGGTGTTTAAAAAATACCAACAGTTTGTCTGACTCTCGAATCATCTTGTCAATATGTATATGTTTTTTCGTTCCGACCATACTTATAAGCACGTTAACACACTCGCAATTTATCATGTGGTGTGTTGTAAGAAGCATATAAACTACCTCCTAAGATATTTACTTGTAAATAATTTCTATAATTTTTACCGTACATTACTATCCAATTTTTTTCACAATAGGGATCCACAGTAAAAATATTTTATATTTTTTATTTGACTATGGCTAAGCAAAGAATGTTATGCCTTTTACCACTATATATGAATGTATATTAATGTGTTTCCCCAGAACTTATAAATTTTTCAGTTATATTGTTGTGGTTGGCTCTGGGTTCTAGTTTTATAACTTAATTATAGTATAAATTACCAAATAATGCATAAGAGCCGTTTCATGACTACTGATGTCCATAAACATCCATATAGAGGCATGTAGACATGTTGCCCTTTAATTCTGTCATTTGTGTGAGTGAGAGGTATGTCATCAGCCAGTCTGCCCAATGTGGCTACTATGCAACAACAGCAACTTGTATAAAATGTATTTATAGGATTTTGTAAATGTAGTAATGAATTTTCAGTTATTACATTTTCTTAGGTGACTGTAGACAATTTAAGGAAGCTTGACATAAATCCAGACGATGTTGTTGGAATTGGTGTCACAAATCAGAGAGAAACCACCATAGTATGGAATTCTACCACGGGAGAGCCACTATATAGTGCCATAGGTATATATTTTGTGTCTTAATAACAATAAGGTTCCTTTAAACAACATCTTGTCTGCTGGTTGGCTTTTGTCTATAGTGGTCTATTGGGTGCTCAAACTCACTTTGAGTAGGTGTGTAAATATACTATAAGAGATACCCTTATTGTAAAGTTATGCAGCTACTCCTTATTGAAATCATTACTGTGAATTACTCAGGATTAATACCTATAATTTTTTTATGTAGAACAGCCAATATTTTAATGACCAACTGTTTTTTATTTTAATTTAGTTTGGCTTGATGTTCGAACATCTAAAATAGTTGACGACCTCAGCAGAAAGAAAGGTGCGCAATGTGTACATGCAGTAACTCGAACAAGTGGACTTCCATTATCAACTTATTTTTCTTCAGTCAAATTAAAATGGCTTTTGGACAATGTGACTGCTGTAAAAAAAGCTATTAACGCAAATGAATGTATGGCAGGCACTGTAGACTCTTGGTTAATTTGGGTAAGCTCAATATTAGTATTTATACCAAATAGAATAATACCTACCTCAGTTATAATTAAAGAATTAAAAAGTAAATGCATATTTACAGGATGAATAAGTAACTCTGAATTTGTACATTCATTCTAGAATATTCAGGTGTCGTTTCTTTTAGTAGCAAGATGTGACTTGATGTGTTGATGTAGAGCATCTCAAAACCAAGTAAAACTTACTTTACATTGTTACTTCCTATGTTTTTTGCATGTTTTTACAAAAATATTCGTTTTAATTGTGTACTTCTTTCAAATAGATCCGTTTTGTAAAAATTATGCATGTAAAGATGACTTTGCAAAACAAATATGTTTATGTATAATGCTTTAGAATGAGAGTTCAGATATGAAATTGTGTAACTTGTATTTTTGTATCTCAATATATACATTAGGTTTCTTTGACTGACCCCATAATCAGCACTAATGAGCTGTATTATTTCAGAACTTAACTGGTGGGAATGTGGGAGGAGTACATGCAACAGATGTAACAAACGCATCTCGGACGCAGCTCATGTCCTTGAGGAGTTTGGAGTGGGATGACGCCTTACTACGCTTTTTTGATATACCTAAAAAAATTTTACCAAAGATTAAAAGCTCGGCTGAAATTTATGGATATATAGCTACAGGTTCTCTTCTTGGTACACCAATATCAGGGGTAAATCAATGTGTTTTTCTTATAATATATTAAGAGGGGATGGGAGAGAGTGGGATGAAGTAAGAACCGCTGCATTCCAGCCGAATCGGACCTGTACTTCAGGAGAATTAACTCTCGCGCACACGACATCTCGTTAAAAGTGACAGAAAAGCCGATGGCCCATTACAGTACATAGAATGAAGGAGGGCAATGCATCTCCATGACATATGGATGCTAATAGGCATTCGTGTCACCAAGTGGCTCCATTTGGTCGTTTATTCAGCAGCGAATGAAAGACTGAGTTATGGAATTGCAATAGAAACAGAATCAAAGATTGTAATCAATAAAAATAATTTGTTTTTATAAATAGCTATAAATTCCTCAATGCATATTTATATTTTATAATCAAAATATGACAGGCATAATTGATAAGATTTGTATGTAACCCCGGCTTCGCCCATAAATTATATACTAAAACTTTCCTTCGCGAAAAACGTCATGAAAATCAGTACAGTAGATTTTGAGAAAATCTATCACTTACAGACAGACTTTGTTTTATTGTATAAGAAGATTATGAATAACTTACACTTTTCAGTGCATTGGTGACCAGCAGGCGGCTCTGGTCGGACAGAACTGTATGAATTTTGGCCAAGTAAAATGCACATACGGCACCGGTTGTTTCATCTTGTATAACACGGGTAAAAATGCTGTAAATTATTTTAAGAGGCAGCTGCATACATGCAGCCCTCTTAGACCGAAATGTCCGGGGAGTAATCTCACTCACATTTTAGCGCTGTGGAATGGTTGTTATGTGATCCGTCTCATGCTCTTTGTTCGAGTTCATTAAGTCGTCGGTAATAGTGTCCTATGGACCACCGGCTACTCACAAAACCCACGAAACGGAACACTGAAGATGTCACATTACGGCACTATATCATGTGAGCGAGAGAACGCCTCCGGTCGTGCCGGCCTAATTCTCGGCCTAGGCCTCAGAATGACAATATGTTAAAAAATTTCAGGTGAGTCAATAGTTCACTCGGAGAATGGATTGCTGACCACAGTGGCGTATAAGCTGGGACCAGCAGCCCCACCGATATACGCTCTGGAAGGCTCGGTCGCTATTGCAGGTAATTTCCAGTTTACTCGAAATTTACACGTTATAACAAAACTACTTGGGGCTTTTGCTGCGGTTTAATTTATTGTTTAACATGCCCGACGTTTTAGACTTTTTACAACCATGGTCACGGGAAGAGTGGATCTTAAACGTCGAGCTTGATAAATATTTAAATAAACCGTAATTAAATATAAGATAGTTGTTTTAGTGTAATTCAAGTGCTTGAATGGACCGCGATACGATCCGTTTATATTTTCTTAAAAGTTAGAAATTAGTTTATAAAAAAGCTTACAGGTTTCGATGCCATTGATGTTTTCAGGATCAAAACTAATTTTGTATTATTACACATTGACTATCTGTGCCAAATATTATCCAAATTTCTTTAAAACTTTCACATTTCAATGCGAATAGAATATAATGTATTTGTAAATAATGTAGGAATGTAAATCGATACACAGGCGACACGTTACAGTGGCTGCAGGACAGCCTAGAGATGTTCACGGACGTGTCGCAGACGGAGGGGCTGGCGGCCGAGGTGGGCGACAACGACGACGGCGGCGTGTGCTTCGTGCCTGCCTTTAACGGCCTGTACTCGCCGCAGTGGAGGAAAGACGCCCGCGGGTATCAAAACATTCATTATCATCATAAAAGTTGTTGAAAAAATTATATAAAGAACACTTAAAAACAAGAATGAACCGTTTTGGTTATAAATAATATGCGTGATACTTCTTAATTTCGTGAGTAAACTAATGGAATCGCAAAATTCATAACTTTCGTGGATATAGCTATAGAGCGGAAATGGTTTAAATAAGTAAGTACTTATTATGCTAACAAGGTTAGTAATAGGTAGGAATATGGTCTGAAGAAGGGCAAAACAGCAGTCCGCTTAATAAAACCTCTATACGGATGTTTATGGGCATAGTTAGTCAACTGGTCTCTACCACTAGTATATTATGGTATAAATTTGTTATAAAAATGTGGCAGTCTGTAAATTCAGTTTGCGGACAAAAAAATTTAAATGGAATTCATCAGAAAACATTGCTGAAAATTTTCATATTTTTATGAACTAAATTTACTAATATTTTATACCAATAATTAATGAATTGCAATTAGTTGACAAAACGTTGACTTGTTTATCTGGACATCAACCACATGGGCCGACGGATTAGAAGAGTTACGCTGTCTTTCTTGCAGTCTCCGCCCATTAGGAACATTCTATGCCGTCATAATTTTTCGGGCAGGATAATAAGACGTTATCACGTCCAAAAATAGTAAAACTTGTTTCTATAAGCTACTGTTACGTTGACTAACTTAGCAGCCCGGAGTCTGAATGTAGAGTCTCGGACTGGGTCTGTGTCGAGAACACGCCACTGATTAAAAGGAAGATAAAGTAGACTTTAAACTACAGAATAATGTGCGGTGTGAGCAGCAGCACTCGCGCGAGTCACGTGGTGCGCGCGGCGCTGGAGGCGGTGTGCCAGCAGGCGCGCGCCGTGAGCGACGCCCTGGCGCACGACGCCGTGCCGCTGCGCCGGCTGCTGGCCGACGGCGGCATGGCCCAGAATACGGCGCTCATGCAGATGCAGGCCGACGTGCTGGGCATACCAGTGGTGAGTACTACTGATCTCTAGATATGGCTAAGTTATGTTGTAGGAGACATTCACGTAATGCCAACAATATAGAGTGCCAGAGTAGTGACGTAATAAAATATAGAATCAAGCGTAAGCGCATCCACTTGCGTTAACGCATACCTAATTGGTTACTAACATTTCAAGCAATCGCGATAAGCTTCATTTAAATACTTTATCAATATCTGTGGCGCTAATTGCTCTCAGTCTTGCCCCATATCATTGTTCGATTTGCTGTCGCAGCTTTTAATATTTCATATGCATCATATACATAGTTAAATAGACCGTGATTTTTGCAACCTCGGGAAACTTCCTAAAATACACTTTGTGTTCCGTGACCTGTTTTCGATTTATTTTAGTATTCAACAATTAATTTTTATGTGTGCATGTTAATCGTTTCTTAAGAGCTTGTGTCAGGACACCACAAAGTTCAAACTCGAGGCGGAAGGCAGTATACGCCAGCGCATATTCAAGTACTAGGCGTCTATCGTATTGCAATTATAATAATAACAGGTGTGCACCTATTAGCGCCGTGTGCGAACCCCAAAACTTGTTGCGGGTCCTATATTAATATTATTTCAGGTTCGTCCTCTAATGATGGAGAGCACCGCGCTTGGTGCCGCGATAGTGGCGGGCAGTGCGCTGCGTGTGTGGCCCGCGAGCACGCCCAGTCCGCCCTCCGACATCTTCGTGCCGGCCATCTCCAACGACGGTACACACTTTTTTTCAAGTGAAACCGACCTTTTTTTTGTTCCGTCTGATGCATATCACATAACACTACTCATATTTTGCAGCAGATTCTGTAGAGACATAATATGCTGCGCCAATGCAGCATTACTTAGTTTTTGCAGACGACATACTCGGTGTGTTCAAAAAGTATCGCAAATTTTGTGTATTTTCAAAAATTATTTATTTATTCGTGAATATCTACTTTGTCCCCTTGAAAGTAATACCCCTGAGATATTATCAACATTTTTTCCAACCTTCGAAGCACTTAAAAAAGACATTTTTTTGTATCTTGTTCAGCCCCTCCTTCGATGCCGTCTTTATCTCGCCAATCATGGCGTAGCGTTATCCTTTCATGGGCCTCTTCAGTTTCGGGAATAAGAAAAAGGGAGGCCAGATCTGGGGAATACGGTGGCTGCGATATTAGTGTGTTGTTTTTGGCCAAGGATTCGCGTACAAGCAGCGATGTGTGAGCAGTGTCATGCCTAAATTATCGATTGAAATCAGATGGCATGACCCAATCGATAATCCTAGGTCCTGGGCAATTTCTCTAACGGTGATTCGACGATTGGTCAATACCATTTTCTCATCTCATTACTTCATCAATTTTTTCAACTGATGTTCATCTGCTCGGACGCTGTTCGCCGTTCACTTCTTCTCCGCCTTCTGAAAACATTTTGTGCCACCGGTAAACGTTGCTTTTGTCCAAGGTAGCTTCTCCGTATGCCACAGTCAACATTCGGCATGCATCCGGGCACTAAATTTCGTTTTTCACACAAAGTTTGATACAGGTTCTTTGTACCATTTTTTTAAGTAAAAGTCGGAGAGGAACTAAAACACGTCCAAGCAACGAACTGTCAACAATAAACTGAACATTCAAAATGGCCGAACTTGTCCAGAGATGGCAATAACGGTTACATGTCGGCAACGAATTGTACTGTTGTGTTATTTTTCGACAACAATTATTATAAATAGTTGTCCCGTTATTAGTATTTACAAGTGGTAAAATCATTTTTAACTTTTAAATGTATTTTTTATATTT
>JAFELO010000872.1:843682-902102 GCA_017140195.1 Eumaeus atala
TATATATATATAAGTGCGCTTATGTTATGTTCAGCCGGTTAGCGGTCTCCCAGTATAGATAAACGTATAGTGAGCATTTCGGAGGACAATTAGATAGCTATATTTTTACACACATATACTTTTTTACTATTTATTATAACACTATAAAGGTATGAAGTAAGAATTTATTTATACTTTGTAAGCTACTTGAAGTTATAATTAATTTATTACCATTTAAAATATTATGTAAATATTGTTAAAGCACAATTTACAGTTTTATTTATTAGGTAGATACTTAAATTACGTGGTCAATAATAAAACTACCGCGGAGCAAATACTTTCGTTGCGAGAACAGTCATTGGACACCTATATTGAAAATCAAAAAATGTAGAACAATAACCGTCTACAATTGAATTATTGTAAAGAACAATATTTTTTTCTGTTGTAGAATATTAAAAAATAAAATCAACAGTAATGCAACTACATAAAGTTTAAGGTTGTATCCACAATTCGACAGCAATCAACAACAAAATATTAAAAATAAAATGAACTTTATGACGTTGAATAAAGGACAAAAATCGGAAAATGCGATTCCATTATTTGCTGTTATGCTTAATAACGATATTTAAATTTTTCGATTTTAATCCTTTATACAACAGCATAAAATTCACTTTACTAGGCTAATAAGCAAAAATGAAGAAACGTATCTTACAAGCACTATCTCTTTTACACCATTAGTTTGTGTATTATGCTTTCTCATTGGCACATCTTTGTCTCGAGTCATCACTAAATCGTCGTGTACGCGTCAGGGACAAAAACGAATAATGACAACATAATAAGCGGGAGTTCAATAATTCGTTATTCATTGCGTAAAATAACGAATTGTATAATGTGTTGTTGCCATAATGACCCCCACTAAACTTGTCAGCATAAGTGATAGACATTGTACCAACATAACGCCACAAAAAACCGAAATTCGAATATACGTAACCCGCGAAAATTCAAAATTCGCGATACCTTTTGAACACCCTTCGTACGTAGCACATAATATCGCTCGCCTCAGCTGAACTTATAACACGTATATTTATCGCCTGTGTTCAAGTGAAATATGAGTTTCACTGGCATCGAGGTTTAACAAGATCTCACTGTTACATTCTATAACTAAGGATGGAAAACGAGCAGTTACACCGCATTGGATACCTCCTATAATAAATATTCCTATAGCAGTATATACTATCTATAGATAGATAATACAATAGCATTTGCTTTTTTTTAGTCCATTTCCTTTATGGTTGTATGTACAAACACCAGTTTCGAGTTTGTGGTTATTATCTATAACTGGCTCATCTGTTACAGATATTGTTTTGTATAATAACTAACACATAATAATTGTGTATAACATAGAAAGTTTAGGTCAGCACCTATATCATATTTTTGAAATCCACAAGTTCATGATTATGATAATAGTTAAGTATTGTGAATATTTCATAGATCGCGAGATTCGCCGTGCGCGCTGGGAAAAGGCACTAGACAGGTGTATGGGATGGTCTGCGGATGAGCAGGCGATTGATACGAAAGGTCCGTATTGTTTATGTGGATAAAACTATCGCCGGGCAGGAGCTGGGACGTGCTAGTTGCAGCAATGTACAATTAATTGGAGGCCGACTGGAACTGATTTTTCAGCCGAAACTGAAATTTCGGCCGGAGTCTCAGATTCATAACCGAAACTCACGTATTTAGGGGAGAGTGGGGAATTGGAGCCATGTAAGGAAAAGTAAAAAAAAATAGTTTCTCTTACAATCATAAACTCTTCCCCTATATTTAAAAATTCTATTATCACTTTTACATGTTAAGTTTATTATCTACCGATAAGTAATTACTAATTTTAGGACTACTTCATTAGTTTATGGTTAGCTCTAATAAGAGGTAATGCCATCCGCATTGCAGCGGAATGGGTCGGCACCACCAGCGTGGTATCTCTCACTCACATGATACCGCCGTAAAGTGAAAACTTGGGAGTCGCGTGTCGTGCGGTTTGCGAGTAGGAGGGCGACGCATCGGCTCGGTAATTGTGCAGCTGTGTGTCTGCGTCGGTAACACGATCATACCAGTCAGCGGCGATTGATTTGGTTTCTCGAATGAAAGCCACAAGTTTACCCAAATACTGCTCTACAGTTCTTTCGTCGTAAGTTTTTGGACGAAACTGGCCGAAGCCGAAAGTTCGGTCGGACTCTTTTTGGTACGTGTTTTTTTTTATACTGAGAACTTCTAAAATATTTGTTTCTTTACTAGGACCACTTATTTTGAATATAATATAGGGGGCAACTGAGAAATCTGAACCTTTTTACGACTTCCGTTGTGCCGCTCTTGGACATTCGCATAATTACTACGACGATGCGCTGCCCTCTTTCCTCCTCCCCTTCTCACAAACCGCACTAAACGCTAAACCGAAGATGTCACTTTACTTAAAGTGTGCGCATCTTCGGTTCGTTCATGTGAGCGAGAAGTACCCGGTCGTGTCGGTCCAATTGCGCTGCAATGCAGCATGGCGCTACCTCTGACACACTACTATTAGTAGCTCACAAGGTAGGTGGTACACAAACATGATCGAACTCGATGCGCCAGGTAATTTTAAATGTTTTCATTTCCAGATGAGGTAGACTACACGACGTCCGTTCTTCCATCTGGGCTATTTTTCCTTGGCACTGCGCTTCTGGTTGTTATCGCTGATAAATTAAAGATCATTTAAAACGAAAACATTGCCATTTCCAATAAGTATAATTATTATGAAGGAATTGTTGCAGTATTAATAGTTAGGCACCTAGTTACCACCACTTAACCATAGACCGAAATAATAAATACATTTTGTTACAGTTTGTCTGCATTTTTATTTATCACTGCCCTCTTACGATTGGCCTTTGCGTTACAGACGAGACTCGAATAACAATTACGGCATACACTGTTTGGCAGAGGATGGAGAGAAGAGGACATATCTCAAGGTCCAGACTCTTGGACCTTGACGTTATCTACAAGCGATGTATTTATCATCATCACCAGCCGGACGACGTCCAGAGCTAGACATAGGCCCCCCATAGACCACCACAGGTCACGGTTACAAGCCACTTGCACCAGCGGCTCCCCGCCACCTTAACCAAGTCGTCAGTCCATCGGGTAGGAGGATCTAGCGGTGGATGTGTCCATGTCAGAATCGAATTGTGAGTATCCTCGCCAATTCCAAAAATAGAGCCGTGTTATATACTCTACTCATTGTCTATGTTCCTTCGTCTGAACAAGGATGTTTTTAGTATTCCGTAGTCGAATGGAAAGAAACTTATACCCTTATAATTTCGTTAAGTCCGTCTGTTACAGACGTTTTACTCTGACATTATGGAGTACTGTGTCTTTGAAATTTGGAAGGTTAGTGTTGTGACAGTGTCATCTGTCACCCACATGCCTAACAGTATTTAGTAATTCAGTACCGCGCAGTAAGCCCCAGCGTGAGGGCGCGCGTGTCCCCTTGCCCATGTGACGTATAGTAGTGTATACATGTGTTGCACCTATAGCAATAACCTGGAGCATGCATGCACCGTTCGTGGTTACAGTATATAAGTATTATCTATGGTTCCTGGCATGACCTAGACTAGACCTTGACACACAACACTCGTCGCACTGTGGAACAAGTGTATTTTATGAACTGCTATATTGAAGTATAAAATAATCAAGTTCTCCATACACGTAACTAAGTGGCGAACACATCGGCTTAATAATTATGTGGATGTTCATGTGTCGGTAGTCGTAAAAAGGCATCGATAGCTCGTCTACACCTCTATTTTCTATATAGAAATATAAAGAATGATTGTTATGTGCATTGCAATGATGATGATATGAAATGATGTCATCACAACTAAATAGGGTTGTAGACAATTATTTATGAGATGGATAGCAGTGTACTTGACACAATTTCGAGAAAAATTCAAACGAAATATAATAGAAAAATACTCATAAAAGATTATATAATATGCAGGCTTAAAAATATGTAAAAATAAAATACACACAAATCATTATAAAAAATATTTAGCCTTTTATTACAGCTATTGGTCGCAACTTCACAGTCTTCTTACTTATGCCCGCAGCGTGGCAAGTATTCACAACATCAGTTACGTTCTTGTAAGATTCGGGTGCCTCCTCCATTACTAACTTTGGTGATGCAACTCTTATGGATATACCCATGGTTTCTAGCTTGTTTAACACTTCTTTGTAGTCAATATTGCGTCTCGATTTTGCTCGAGAAAGTGCACGTCCCTGAAATGTACATGTCAATAATATTTAATGTTGATAAAAAATCATCACCAAATAGAGTGGTAACAATGTGGTGCACTACAAATGCAGGTGCACCACATTATTGCCACTCTATTTGGCTAGACTTGAAACTTATTGCAATTGAACTGCCTTTTTGATGTTATCGTAATTCGGTTTATGAGGATATTACAATATATACTACCTGTCTACCCACAACTACATCAGATAGAATAGTTATATTTTTAAAGAAATTTCAACCTTTATTAAAGTTGAGTGGTGGTTAAATTTTGAAAGTAGAAGTGGTCTATGTTGAACTCTGGACTTCAAATATTTACATAGCAAATTTCATAGAAATTGAGCTGTGAAAGTACAACAGACATATATACAGACAGACTTTCACATTTTTCACTTACAGCTCCATGACATGTTGACCCAAACGTTTCCGTCATACCCTGATGTGTTCCTGTGAGCACATAACTGCATGTTCCCATTGACCCACCTATCAGAACCGGTTGACCAGTTAACTGATAATCCACAGGTATCATAGGGTGATGCGGAGGAAATGCCCTAGTAGAACCCTGGAAATAATATAAACCAAACTTAAAGAAAATCCAATCAACAACAATAATTTTTAAGCTTACACAAACTTGAATAAAATAACTTTTCTAAATAATTACATTATGCTTTTAAATACATTACAAATAATAAATATTTTTTGATCAGATTTATCATATGATTTATTTTGATACCATTGGTTTTTAATTAAGTTATTAGAAGAGGAATATTGTCTATTCTGTACCTTTCTATGGACCAGCAACGTTTTCAGCTTTCCATCCACAACATGCTCTTCAGTTTTGGCAATATTGTGAGATACATCATAAATAACATGCATGTCCAAATCATCTGGTGCCATCTTAAATTGCTTTGCAAAAGCCTGCCTGGTGAGGAAAGTCATTGAGCTACGGTTTACCCATGCAAAATTAGCAGCAGCAGACATAGCTTTCAGATAATTTTGGCCTTCAATGGAATTAATCCTGGCACATGCAAGCTGTCTATCATTGACTTCAATTTTATCCCTTTTCATGGCTTTCTCCATCTCCACCAAGGCATCTGTTGCTACTTGGTGTCCAAAGCCTCTACTACCAGAGTGTATCATAACACACACTTGGCCTAATTTTTCAATGCCCATTTTTCCTGCTGCAAATTTATCATAAATTTCATCCACTACCTGTATTTCAGCATAGTGATTCCCAGCTCCTAAAGTACCTAGTTGGGGCAGGCCCCTTTTTTTGGCCCTTAAACTAACTTTGGATGGGTCTGCATTCAGCATGCGTCCATATTCCTCACAGTGTTCTTTATCTTCAGCCCAAACATATCCTTCTCTTAGCGACCAGTCCATACCCATTTCTAAAGCCTCTTCCAAATCCCGAGCGTTCATGGGTATTATACCTTTTGATCCAACCCCAACTGGTATATGATCAAAAAGACTTTGGGCTAGTTGCTCCTGAAAATGGTAAAAGTGGTACATCAATGGGAGTCACACATTTTTTCTCTTGGTACCTCTCAATATAAAATTTTTAGTAATTCTCAATATTTAGTTTGTTGTGAAGCATTTCAAGTTCTATGTAATTATATGAATAAACATTTTCCAAAGTGACTTTTTTAATATTAGGAACCTCTGAACCCTGCACTTAACTTTGATAACAGAAATTTTTAACTATTAAAATTTTAGTTACAGTTTCCAGTAATTATATAGTGATACAATACAAGCTACTTTACATTCAAAATTAGTATAAACGTACCTTAACTGGCTGAACATCTTTTTCCATTAAATTAGTTCTCAATAACCTGACACCACAGTTTATATCAAAGCCCACACCTCCAGGTGAAACAATAGATTTTTCATCTGATGTATCAAAAGCAGCCATATTACCTAAGAGAATTAAATAATAATTATAGAATGTATTATTTTTATAACTTCAAAATAATTGAAACTTTAAGAAACTAGCAGCATTTCATTGTTTCATCTGCATAAGTTTTGATTAACTCAAACAAATTTTCACCCTTACAGAGAAGTAATTTTCCAAAATCCTTGCTTCTTAGGGGATGGTCAGATGACCATAGATAGGTAGGGTAGATACCCTCCCCAAGGAACATACCAAATTTCAACTTCTTGAGAACAATAATTTTGGCTGTGTACTGATGTCAGTGTTAAGTCAACACACATGAACAGAGGACTTATAACAATTTTTTTTACACAATTTTAAGTTCATTGAAATAACAGCTGTTAAATTTATATTATTAAACTGATACATGAAAAACAACATACTTTCTCATTATAGCTATACACATGGAATATTTGATTCATTTTCATTAGCCTTTCCCACTACTACTGCACACAGGCTTCTTTCAATAAGTATTAAGATGGCTGAATAGTTTATTGCATCATAATTATTTTAATTAATGTTGATAAAAGATTTTTGATAAGAGGCAAAGAGCTATACCTAATTCTGATAGTAATAAAAATAATTACAGATGTATTCGAATGACAAATGATCGAAAATAAGATATATTGCCTATATTAAAAAATAAGAAAATATATTACTGGACCTACCTATAGCAAAGCCATATCCTGAATGTATATCAGGCAGACCTATTGAACGGCCAACTATTCCGGGTAATGCCGCAACATTGGCTATTTGTTTGACGCCGGGAAGAAATCCTCCTGTCATACCCGGCCGGCAGGAATTTTTTAACTCGTCTAACATAAGCTTTTCCAGTGTGCTGTTTACGTAAAATACGCCTTCTACATTCATATTCGGTTGGAAGCCCTTCTTTATCTTCCAACAATGAGGATTAATCTTCTCTAGGTACTTTAACTCTTCATTATACTGCCTAACAACCATTTTTGGTAATTTATTATTATGTAGAGGTAAATTTAAGTTAGTGAAGTTCGTAATATTCCTTTATAATAAGTTATAGTTTAAAAGAGAGTAAGAGGGGTATAAAATTGAAATTTGTTGTTCAAAGGTAAAACTAAATTATAGGTACTGTAGCTTGTAGAAGCCAGATCGCGAAATCCAAACTTGACAGCACAACTTTTTTAATATGTTGTAACATTCGTCCTCACGGACAGTCTAACATCATATGACCATACCGCCTCGTCTTTAGTAGTTTATTTTTGTTTAGTTATTTTACAAAGTATACGTACGACTTTCGTCATATTTTAAATTATACATTTTTTTTTTAAGATACACGATGGCCATACAGGTAATATAGACAAACTAGGGAAGCCATTGACAGGCTTACACCATAGGGATAATATTTTAGGGACACTATGTACATTTTCTCTATGGTTATCATACATAGAGTAACTAGGTGAGCACATTGAGATAATGTAGTAAAAGAAGGGAAACCTACTAAGGCCACTGTATTACTGTATTTATGTATCACATTCAGCATGCACATTGCCTAGAGAAAGGAATTAAAAAGGAGAGACAAACATTAAATCACATTTGCTTTCTCTTTCGACCTAGACGGAGGCATTTTAGGCATAAAGAAAATATACTAAATATAATTGAAAAACTAAATTATCTCTGCCGAAAACGCGAATAGACATACAAAGGTTAAGGTCTTGAATTGAGTCATTGAATTTTGTTAATTTTGCATTACACCATTTAAAATGTTTTTAAGTTTCCTACTTTTAGTTTAAAAACCTCTTTAACTCCCTTACATAAACAAAATACTTAATTTTAGTTCAAATGTTACAAAATTTTATTATTGGCTCTATACAAGAAAATAAAAGTCGGCGTATATCCGGCAGCCAAAATTGCATAATGCTGTTATAAGTTAGTCTTTTATTTTTGGCTCTATACAACAAAATAAAAGTCGGCGTATATCCGGCAGCCAAAATTGCATAATGCTGTTATAAGTTAGTCCTTGCTTTCTCCCTCAATTTACAGAATATTGAAATTCAGGTTATGTGATTTAGGACCGCACCCAATGATAGTAATGCATTCTCGATCAATCAACACGGTCACTCACAGACTTATTATCCAGACAGTCATCTGTCCATGGTCATTTCGGAAACATTATTGGCTAATCAAACCATCGTATTCGCCAATTATGTCTTCAAAATGACCGTGGACGAATCCGTCCATCCTTTCATCTAACCATGTCACTGGGCCACTCAATGGCTTCCCTACACTCTCTCTACAATATATATATATATATAAAATTGTCTCTATGATACTCATTTCTGCTGACAGTTGACACTTGACATTTGACTGTTCTCTGTGTCCTTTCCCTGTTTCATAATCATTTGTTTAAAAATTAGAATTTAACAAGATAATAGTAACGGTGAAAGAATTATGGCTGCATTAATAAAGCTGCGAAATATGCCCATAGTGAAAAGAAGTGTTTGGAATCATTTATTAAAAAATAGTCGGTATATATCTACATCAAAGAAAAACAGTGAAACAGCTACAACAACTTGCGATACACCAGCTGAGGAAAAGAATTGGGTTAGCTATGGTTTTGATTACGATAGTAAGGAAGAGGATACCAATGCGCACCACGCCACATTTTTCTTTTCCATAACCATATGCATTATATTTGGAGGTTTTTCCTGGGCATACGCACCGGACGTACATATGAGAGATTGGGCTCAGCGTGAAGCATATCTAGAACTTTACCGTCGAGAAAAAGCGGGATTGCGTCCAATAGATCCTAACTTTGTTGATCCTGCTAACATTCAACTACCATCGGAAGAAGAACTCACTGATGTTGAAATAATTATTTAGTTTATTTTCAAGCAGTCAGTTTTTATTTAATTTGTAGATAATGTAATATATTATACTGATACACAATTGTAATTTCTTATTTGAAAGAAATTGTCGTTATTACATAAATTTTGTTTCATTACTGTGTAATTTGCTATCAAACATATTTTTGCAATTAGAAAATTAAAAATAGTACATAATAACACAAAAAAAGTTTGATTTATAGGAGCCTAATCATTAAACCCTCTGAAAGCCTATTCACGGGCTTTATGGTTAACAGGAAACACTGCTCCTCACTGCTGGTTGAAAGCAAATAATGAAATTAGGGTGTCTCCCATACATGAAAAATGTTTCTATTGTTTTTTCCTTCACAGTAAAATATGTTGTGCTTACTGTTATTTACTTTAATTTTTTTTGGACCTGAACTTATGCTGTAATGAAGACAAGCCCAATGGATTGCTGAGTGCTCATCAAGTGATGGGACTAGTTTTGGAGTCAAAAAGGTTCTGAACCCAACTTTCCTGCAGACGAGAGTGCTGTATCCCGATATGGGAATGTTCACAATAGCTAATTTAAATTTTATTACAATGCCTAATGACCAGGGTGTATGATCACTGTGTCCTGTCCGTAATGACATACAAAGCCGAAACGTGAACACTCAATGTGAGACTGGTCCACAAACTCAAGGTCAGCATGCAATAGAGCATACAATTCTCAGGTTTCTCTGGCTAATAGAATGGGCTATGTACAATTTTTTAACACCTATATTTTATTCAAATGTTGCAAATATAAACCATAACAACAGTTTTAATTTTTTCGTTGTCCTTTCCTCTTATTAATTATTTAAAATTTTCGATAGTTGTCACTGGTATAAAAATAGCCTTTGCCTATATCTTATCGTTTTTTATTTCACATTACCAAATGCTAAAAATGACAATTGATAATAGCAAAACAAACCCCACGCCATTAATATGTAATTAATATCATTTTTTATAGAATAATAATAATAAATATTTCTTTATTGCACACAAGAAAAAAGGTACAGAAAAATTTAAAACTAAATAGAAGTAAATGTACAATGGGCAGCCTTATCGCTTTGAAGCTATATCTTCCAGGCAATCAACTTGGGACAGATGTATTGAGTGGAGATAGGGGCGTGCATTTTAGGAACAAATTTTAAAATTTACAACTAACACATAGTAAATAATATACATAAATAAATAAAACATCTTTATTTGTGTGGACATACGGCACTAAATACAACACTTATTAAATACACAAGATTAAAACTAAACATCTAATAAAACAGAAAAACAAAAGATAAAAATTAAAAACATGTAAAACCAAAAGCTTACTTATATTCACAGCATTAGAACAGCAAAAAAAGATTTATTACATTGAAAGATGGCAGACACCACACCACAAAAGGGTTAAGTCCTCGGCTTCTATTAAGTTTATAACCTAACGCCGATAATAATCATATTGTGGAAAGATTAAGACCAGTGAGAAAAAAAAAATAAAAAAGAGGCGCAATGAATGACGGCAGTGCCAACTCAAATATCAATAATAACTAAATTACAACAATAATTAATAATATTAATAGAAATTTACAATGTGCGAAAATGGATAGTATGTAATTAAAATAAAGTAAATAGAAAAACATATAATTAACAACAGATATATGTTTATTCAGAATATTATAAAAAGAGAATGTTATTGTTGTAGAAAATGCTCTTTGACACATGTTTTAAATATCTCAAGATTTGGCTTGCCTGATCTCGTTTGGCAAAGAATTCCATAGTTTGGCGGCTATTGCTGTGAAGCTTTTATTATAAAACTTTGTATTTTAGTGGGGTATGTGAATGTCGATGGTGCTATTCACGACAGACGACGTCTACGTCTACGACAGACAAATACGTCTACCTCGGGCGACTATTGCACTTAGGTAGCTATAACTTCGAGAAGGAAGCCGATAGAAGGATTCAGTTGGGTTAGGCCGCATTCCGGAAGCTGCGTCACATTCTCACGTTGCCTATACCGCAGACTTTAAAGACGAAAGTCTTCAACCAATGCGTTCTCCCGGTGATGACCTACGGGGCCGAAGGATAGCCTCTTAATCCAGGACTGGTCCGCAAATTTGCGGTAGCTCAAAAGGCTATCGAACGTGCTATGATGGGTGTTTCTCTGGCCGACAGAAGTCATAACGAGGTACACGATTCAGAGAAATAAAGTACACGATATCACGCGACGAATAGGCTAGCTGAAGTGGCAATAGGCTGGTCACACACTCAGAAGAACATGGCAGATGGGCCAGTAATGTTCTGGAGTGTAGGCCGCGTTTAGAAAAACGAAGTATGGGTCGACCGTTCACCAGGTGGGAAGACGATCTCCGTGCAGTAGCCGGTCCGGGATGGATGCGAATAGTACGAGATCGGTCGTCTTGGCGTTCATTGAGAGAGGCCTATTTTCAGCAGTGGACCGATAAGGACTGATAATGATGATGGAACAATAAAAATATGAAAATATTGATATGGATCTATTAATGTGTCTAGCTGCCAATGGTGCTATTAGGAAGACTTATGTTTTGTAGTGGAAGGCAATAGGTTAACGCTGTTAGTAGTTATGGTGTGTGAGAACATGAGTGAGAACAAATGTTGCCAAAAAATTTGGTTTCCAATTTTTCATCGCCTGCTATATTTAAAATTACCACTGTATACATTAGATGTATAATTTTGAAATTTAATTAATAAAACAAATTAATAATATTGAGATTTCATTAGATACTTCCTTTTATTACTCAATATGCTAAATAGCACTCCGTATTTATACCTGCAGAGGTGTGAAGGTTATACTTTACACCTTGTGGGATGTGGATGACCAATTTTTTCAGATTAACCTACGAAATATTCGATGTGTATATCAAATATTTTGTAGGGTAATTTGTAAGAAGAGAATAACTCTCGAATCAAAAATTAATAAAATATAAATTTTATAACACTTTTAGTTTAATTAATAATTGTCTTAAATATTTCATGCATGTGATTTTTGGATAATTTTTGGTATCAGTTAGCTTCTGATCTTGGTAATATAGCCTATGAGTTAACTTCCTCTTGTACTTCGGGTAAATTTCAACAACAAGTGTTGCCAACAAACGTCAGTAAATTGTAGGGCATTGGTTTTAGTACAGCAAAGTGAAATGTAAATGGGTAACAGGTTGGTAATATAACAGATCCTGAAGAACTTATTTTTTGTAGAGGTTACCAAGTTATTACAATTAAGTCTGTTTAAAATTTACCATTTATTTTAACATTTAATGAATTATGAACACACCTATACCCTAGGTGTATTTGAAAATGTCCTCGCTTAGTTCAGATACATATGTTCTTACATTTGTAACTTGTGTCATTATTATCATACAATAATATTTTTTTATACTTGAAACATAATTAAGCTTTTAATAGAACAATTCTGCCCCCACTGAGGAGTACGTAAGCTTTATCACTAGATGTTACAACGAGAGCATTCACGCAGGTGCCAAGATTAATTTCACCGGTGGCTTGTAGCATGTTCTCGGATATCTTCCATCGGCGAACAAAACCATCCCAACCGCCAGTCCAACAATAATCGTTGCTCGACGATATACTGGTAATGATCATGTCGCTGACCTGTAATTATTTTACTAGCGGGCTTCAGGTAACTATGTATAAGTGTGTGTAGATTTGCATTAGCCACAGAGATCGTTCTTTCTGATATCTATGGCGGCAGCTAATATTAGTTTATCACTATGTATGAACAATCAGCATCAAAAGTAGCTGAACAGATCTAAATTTTCACGGATACAATACACCATAGCATGTCCAATTCCCTTAACACGCATTCCACCAAAACAGTAGTAAATTACAGCACTTGTTCCTTGTTTTTACAAGTTGGATTTCATGAAGGAACAGTATTTAAAATTTAGAGCTCTTAATGGAATTCTGGTGCTGACTGTACATTTCTGGATACTTACTCACCTTAACTTCGTGTAATTTATTAAATTTACTTTCTAATGAAATTTCATGTAGCTGTAAACTGTTCCCATCCCTTGTGACAGACAAAAGATGCGATCCCGCTATGCTTACAGGTGCCCGACCTTCCATGGTGTGACGTGTCACAAAACGATCCTTTGATGTATCTAAAACAGTGCCATTATGCACCGATTCTCTTTTAGAGACTCATACTTATATTATAAGTTTCTATAAAGCAAAGTGATTCCTGGAAAGTCTATTTCTAACATTGGACGTGGTGTAAAAAATCGATTTGCCAAATTTCTTTAACATACTAACAAAGATGGCTCTGAAGTTAAAGCACGCATAATGTATAAATAAGCCAATTTCGGACCGATAGGTAAGTACAATTTGCAAAGTTATCTCAATTCTTATGAATTTATAAGTTATACCTATTGCATATTCACGCAAAACTTACCCGGTTTAATTTCGGTTACAGTTACGTATAGATCACGCGCAGTAAACATAAATGGTGAACTAATCACTAACGTCTTCACTTCCTCTAAAACATTATATCTAGCTTTTACATTTCTATCTTCGAAGACAGTTATCTGCAAATATTAAATATAAATATGTATGATATTGTCTTATTTCAGGTGCGAAGGCTACCAGTTAACACCAGGACATCTATCATCTCAGTCCACCCGTGACCATGGTTGCTGTAAAGCTTCTGAAATATCGATAAAATCCGTAAATGTAGTTTTATTGTAATGAGTAACATTCGCGTAAACTTAAGACATCAATAGATGTACCTACCTACGTATTAAGTATTTCTAAAATATATAATTAGGTACCTCGTCTGTGAATTAACTACCTACACATTAACCATTCCTATAGTGTTACTTTAGCCTGTGATACGTACCTAAAAATTTATACTTACGGAACCCACTTCATCGCCGACGTAAACATATTTATCACAAACAGCAATGCTTCCAATGTCTCCTTCTAAGGCTGGTAGCTCACAAATTTTTTCGCCCTTACAATCCCACACTCGGACACCGCCATCGTTGGAAGATGAGTAGACACTTCTGTTTGCAGCACAAATAGCAAACAATTGCACGTCATGAGCCTGCCATTTTGCAGATTGTGCGAGACTGGCGTCGAATGACTTAAATAAAAAATATTATAATTTTCTAATGTTATTAAATTAGCGTTCGTTATTTAAGGTCAAATCCAAATTTATATTTTTTATGTTTGATTTCCCTGGTTACCTGGTTCCTACGTTTCTGGTTATTAGTTTGTTCAACGAGTAGATTCAACGACTATTAATCATAATCATAATGCCCTCCTAACGTATGATACCCTTTCGCCCTTGAGCCCTATTTTGACTATATGAAACCCTTTGGCATGTATACACCATACATGCCATATGGTTGGCCAATCCAAATTTAGTCTTATTTTTAAGACTAAATTTGGATTTGTAATTTATATTTAGAGCAGGGACTTTTTCTGTGCATCATGATGAGAAGGATGTCTAGGTTAGGTTTGCCACCCGTACTCTATTTTAGAGTCTTGTCCTTGACATGGATACGTGCTTCATAATCTACGATGCCAATAAAGTACGCTATAATGTTCTATTTCTCTTTGAAATAGGAAAATGGGGGTAGAGACTTATAGAGAGCGCATCTGTATCTATAAACAAACTTGCACTACAAGCTATCGATTAGTTTAGTTACTATATCCCGTAGTGGGGTTCACTGATATCATTAAAGCCTTGGAGCCTTAGAAGTCTAGCCTGTAGTTTCACAATCAATTTTTACTGTAAATTATGTACTGTATCCATCTAATCATGACCACCGATAGTTGACTACTTTCTGGAATGAAGTGTCCTTATTTCCTTATTAATAACACCGCCTCTGTTGGTACGCTTACTCTTATTAAGATGTAATAAATAATGTAGCTACATTAACTGTAAGATGTCTTTAAGATTTATCTTTTCATTCAGGAAAGTAGCCCCATTGGCAAAACAATGATACTGTCACAAAGCCTAAACTTGGACAATGTTTAAGGTTCGCCTTCTTAACCATTTTGCTTGAATTTCGCCTCATAGCAAAATTATCAAAACAAAAATGGAACCGAAATCATTTTTGCGGTAACTCATTCGATACTTGTCGTACTTCAATACATGTATATCTATCTCCCGGAAAACTACACCAAAGTTTGCAGGGGCAAAGCTTATTTGGTGATTAGGTAATGTTTTATGCCGACATGAAAAATCTGTCGCTGTAGGAATAGATCAAAAATGTTAATATCTAATCCAAATAAAAAGATGAATATCTAAATGTGGTTTAGGTTTCTTTAACTTTGTAATCACTTAAGGAAAATATGTACTTAACTCACGAATATATATCCTGTGTTGGTACCGACGAACAAGTTATTGCCGTCCCATGCTACCACGCAAGGATCAGAATCAATATTTGTTTCTAGTTCAATAGCCAACGACATAATCAACGTTCCAGCAAACGTCTTTGGCTCGAAATAATTTGCTCAATACTAAATGCGGTGTGTGCGTGAGCGGTGAATATCCGCATGACAAAAATAAACGTCTAAATTAAGATTTATCTGTAAAAATGATATGCCGAAACGTGTGTGTGTAATAATGATTATGGATTAAATATCTAGCTCTAGACATACTCTATAATTTCCTATATAGAAGGTACCTAATTGCATTCATTATTTTATACACTATTCATTTAAATTATGAGCTTTGTACCTATTTTTTGACTATGAACTTTAGACTTGATGACTATGAGACTATGTACCTATTTTTTATATGAGTTGTTGTGATATCTTTTACTTTAACATTTTTTACTCTTTTGTTACCTAAAGGTCATTGCTTCAGCCTTAAAAGAATAAGGCTACTTATTCTTTTTCCATATCAGAAGGTAACGCGGGGTGGACTAGCCCTCCTTACACAGAGCAACATCTGACCACTGCAACCCAGAAGGAAAACCAGACCCACATCCTAGATGAGGACGAATTCGAATACACGATTCCGAGTCGCCTCACGATGTTTTCCTTAGCCGTAATAGCACTCAGGAAATGTTTTTAAGCTAAAAAAATAATTGGTACATGGCGGGATTCGAACCTGGTCTACCTGAGTGGAAATCCGCAGCAGACAGCAATCGCTCCATGTGGTACCAACCGTATTACTACAAGCCGTAGCTTGTTGGTAATTCCTAGTGGAACGTGTATAATAGGTGTTATAATTTCGCAGCGGTGGGTAAGTGGTAACAGCAGCGCAATGATTTAAGAGGTGGATAAGTTCAGACCTTTATTCTTATCGATCGTATGATCCGTTGATAGACTCGACGAACAGTCGAAGTTTATATCTAGCAAATTTATGCGCATTTGTGTAACAACAACGTGGCAATTTGGATATAGGCATAATTCCACGAACCCCGGTCAGAGAACATAATTTGTTTAGCTATTGGGAGAGAAGGGCTCCATGCGATGTAATTGCCGCGTGTCCCGGGCGATATAGTTACGGGCCACTGTGTGACGTGTGTGCCCTTTGTAGGATTAGCACTCTTCTGAGTCTCATACACCAGCTCTACAAGCCACACACGTTAACACCCAGTTGGCACCGCGCATGTAATGTTAAGAGATTTTATGAAATCGAAACCTTATCAAACAATCGCAAGGCTGCTCACGTATCACTGGCCCCGATATACAAACGCACTGAATATTTCGCAATTAATTTCAAATCAACCGATTACGTGCTTCAAAGTATTTTGATTTTGATGTAACAGGCTTGCTATGATCGGTCGTCTTGGTGTTCATTGAATGTCCATGTCTTGACTGAAGATGATATGATATGATGATAATAGAAAGAGACTGATTAGTAAGAAGAATTGGGCCGACACGACAAGGTCTCGCTCGTATGATACCGTCGTAAGGTGATATCATACGTCATGCCTTTCGTGCGGTTTATCAGTAGGCAGTGGTCCATTGGAGGGGAGAAGGACAGAAATGCATCTGCATGACAAAAGCGTCTATAGGTGTTAGTAGTCGTAAAAAGATTCCAATTGCTTTACACCTTAGTATATAAATACGTTTAGCAGACGAACTTTATAGCCTGATGATAATGATGATGAAACATGAATGCAACGTTTAAATTGTTAAATCCTTTATCCTCCCTTCTTGCCCGGAACCAACCAGTGGCATTCTTGCTACGCGAAGAGAAAATACAGCACGACTACAAAGCCATAATGACATCGTGAGACATTTCTCATTATATCTATATTAGTGTAGATGTGTGGTCCATTTACATAATGACGGAAACAAGAGATTATTCCACAACCACGTTATTGCGTTTCCACTTTTACTAACTTTGAACTTGTTGCGAGTTAGAGTTTCAGCTATTGGATCACCAACGCAATGTAATTGCTTATATAATTGTAAAAAATATTAGAAATTCTCATATATAATTTATTTTTAATATTTTGTATTGAAAGTTAAGTGAAGTAGGAACTTATTTAGAAACTCAATGTTATTGTTTCTAGAGTTTTCGAAATTATCTCCGCAATGTTTGTAACATGATGTGGCATACAAAAGGTTTGCATATGTTTATCGTCATCATATTAGGAAGAGATGGTGCCATTCTGCATTGCAGCGGAATTGGGCCGGCACGACCTGTCATAGGTATACATGACGGTGGTGATACCACCTTAAAGAGACGGCTATTGTAGAGACGAGAAGGAAAGGAGGGAAACGCATCTGCATGAAATTATCCGAATGGTTATCGGTAATTGTCAAAAATAATAATTTCTAGTTTGCCCCGCTATAGTACCAAAAAAAATAAGGTAAATCCTATGTTTGTATTATCACTTTAGGTACATACCTACTTATTATAATTTGTATGTAGGTGGTACGTAATATATTTATATATTTAATTTTAATATAATATAAGCACAGGTTACTAAAAAGTATTGAAATTTTGATAAAAAGATAATGCAGCAGCTGTTACAACAAGCTGAATAAGAGGTACGCGAGTGTTTGACACTTAGGTATATATTATTCGTATAACAATTTAGATCAGCTGTACTACAACAGCGTCCTATTACTTCACCACACTAATCTTATTGCCGAGTTTTCGTTTTTAGCATGACGCTAACAACCCTCCCAGTGGGACACTAGTCAACGTATTACAAAATACTTCCTTGACATCTGAAAAATATTCTTACACGTACTTTCGCAACATTGAAAAACCGTTTTGTTGTATAATACCCAGTCACATTATCTGTTACGGCGTCTGCGACAGACACACATTGTAAACATAATTACCTACCTAGTTTCATAGAAATGTATAACTCTGAGGAACTCCGGTATCTACATATAATTTTTTTATTTTAAGTAAATGCTTCTCTTCTCTGGTACATTCCTAAACATGTAAAACTATATACTTATACAGTAGGTAATGAAATAACGCAATTTGATTGTAAGTTATATAAATTTATTTAAGTAATAAGTAAAAAACAATATTTACAAAAAGTATAAACGCACGACGTTTTTTCACATCAATTATAACACTTAACAAATATTTTTAAACATGTCAATCCATACATTAATTCATACGTATTCGAAAAATAATAAAATACAGACCATGAAGACTTTGTTTGGCCAATATGGAGATTGCAAGTATGAATAACAATGCATTGCACGTTTGTCTTAGGTTTCCAGATGTCATTAAGGTGCGCCGTATTCTGATGATGGTGCTGAAGCTGGGGGACCGTATTGGGGTGCGGGTGGTGCAGCGGCCGGATATCCCTCTTGTTTCTAGAAGTAGCAAGAAAAATATATTATAATACATCTCACACGTGTCTAATAATGATGATAAATTAATCAAGAATCCGACTTTTTCGTTAGAGAATAATACTCTGCATTGCTAGATCCACGAGGTCGCTACATCAACTTTGGCAAAACTGAGACAATTTATTATGAGAGGACTGAATTGTCTAACGCAGGAAATAAGTTGGTAAAAAAGACATTTGTTTTCTAACTGATTCAATTCAAGGTCGGTCCGATGATCCGTAGGACTCGCAACAATAATAAGTCAAGGTGCCATGACGACTTGGGATCAGACATACATCAGCCTTTGTACTTGTAAAGATATGTTAAATACATCATTAAGTATAACTTATGTAATTATATAGGTAATTCACGATTTATTGTGTCGTTTTAAATTCTTTTTACCTACAATTCATAGAAAAATCAATAATAGCCCATTAGGATGGGGGGGGGGGAGCAAAGAAATGGAGGACAACGCATCGGTATAGTAATTGCTGATGTTCTTGGGCGTCGACAGTCAGGAAAAGGTTATGGCTTATAATAAAATGAAGAAGGCTATGGCTATGTAAAGGGACCGAACTTTAACCACGAATCATATCATAGAGAATCAGTAGTTATATAAACATTCAAATTTGTAAGTTGTAACCAGGGAATGCAAAGATGTTATGTGTTTCAGAAGTCTTTAAATTGGTCAAGGTCAGCATGGTCAAGTCAGCGAATGCAACCAATCTTAACGTCTCAGTGGTGGGCAGGACACATAAACAGTAGGAGGTAGTGCCATGCTGCACTGCAGCTAGATTGGGACGACGTGATCGAGGAGGTACCTGTCGCTATAAAAGGCTAAGCTGTCGCGGTTTTGTGAGTGCCGGTAGCCATGCGGAAAACTGCGCAATTTGCGATAGTCCTCCACCCTCCTGGATATGAGTAAACACAATTTCATTCCCTAGCAGTAACGCAGGATATCCCATGAAAGATCCCTTCAGTACTACGTTCACATGTATAGGTGATCGGAGGTGGAGGTAAGCCATGTTGGCCATTAAGTAACTGGTAGATGGTGGTAATGGAAGGCAGAGAGAACGGATGTTAAAAATGACTTTTATTTTTAAAGAAGTCTTTTAAAATGTGTAATATTTTTAAAAACCGACACAATATTTAGCCACTCCATCTTCCATCTATAAGACACCTACAGGGTGGGGCAAAAGCTGGGTATAGATAGTCTAGTGAGCTTTTTCGACGAGGAACATTAGTAGGCTACTGTTGGCGATGCTATTGCATTTGTCTAAACAGTTTACCGAACTCTCGAAGAATTTTGTGTCTCCTAGTTTAGTTACATCTAGTAAGTATGTAGTATAATAAAAAGTTTACGGACATAAATTGTATGATACATCTTTGTAGGTACTGTGTAATCTGACTGATCTAGCCTAGATTCCCGATCGTCTGACTATACACGGGGTGAATGTAATTTTTTATAGATAATGACCGTATGCTCTAGTCCGATCGCACTTGTGTTTTTGTTAACTGATAAATTTTGCATTTTTTAAATATTGTAATTGCATTTTTTATATAGGTACCAAATAAGGTTTTTTATATAACAAATTTATAAAATAAAATATGTTAACCTGAATATTATTTTCATACCTAAGGTATACTTTTATTTCAAATATTACATATCAAAGGCATAATTTTAATGTCTTATAGCGTAGGAGAACAATCCGAGCCATTGTTGACTACTGGCACAGATTATTTGTCCTCCCTCACCTCATCCTCCCGACGGGCCATTTGCTATTACCTTTTAAAATTATTTTCAATTTAGAACTCTTTTTGCTACCATACACTGATGTAATTCCAAAAGTGCAAGATATGACATTGAAATAATAGCTCCATTTAAAATTTGGATTGATCTAACATTTATTACTTATTCAATTGTCATTAACATGTAGGTGGTTCAATTAATAATACTCTGTAAAATGATAATTTTCTGTACCTTATTAACACTACGACTGGTTTGTGTCTGTAGGTACTTTGTAGTTGCAAGGTACTACATATTTTGATAATTTTTTAGTTCTATGTTACAAAAGTAATCTTGTCCCGTTTAGAACATGTGGAAGCCTGAATGTTGAAATATGTCATACTTTAAACTAGTAAGTCGAACTGGCAAGAGCTAGTATAAATTAAGAAACCCATAAGAAGAAGATTAAAACTACTTTTACGGATTTTATCGCGGTTCTTTTAATTATTTAACTAGCCCGAGGTTTCAGAAGCTTTACAGCAACCATGATCACGGGTCAACGGCCGTTCACCCGAGACGATATGTAATGAGTAACATTTGTATAAACTAAGAGAACAAGATATTTAACAAATAAGATTGAAAACGTCGATATTAATTAAAAATAATTATTTTCGTCTCGTCAGTAGGCTGTTAATTAATATAATATTCATTATTCTTATTATTCAAATGATGTGCATATCACATAATATTATGATAATTGTTTCAATGATGTGTATATACATTAAATAAGCACTGCAATCAATATGATAATTATAATCATATTTACCACCTAGAAGATTTTTTACTAAGATTCATCCTAGATGTAACCATATTGTGATCGCTAAAATTTAAACAATTTTTCGGCCGTAAAAGCAACATAATGTGTTTTTTACCTGTGTCTTGTACCGGATGAAGTATACTTCTGGTTTCGATGGCTGAGTTGGTGCTGGCGTAGGGATAACGATATCAGGCTGATCTTCTGGTTTCTTCACCAACACATAAACGAGAGTCTTCTCCTCGTTCTGAGGCTGCACAGGAATTATTGGTGCGGTCGGGGTTGGCGGAGTCGGTGCCTTTATGAACACGATCTTGTAATGCTTTTGCGGCGGAGGCACGTATATCTGTTTCTGAGGACGGGGCAGCTCGTTGTCCGGAGGTGGCACATGAACGTACACATGTTTGTGCACGATCGGCTGCGGCGGGCCGTACTGCGCCGCCGGGGTACCGTAGGACGTTGAAGGAGGGCCATACGACGATGGCGGCTCTGGCCTAGCTACGACGCACGCTGCGATGGCAGCCAAAATCACTGGCCTTAGTACCTGCGTAAAGAAATATTTATATGAACAAAATGACATGTATGCTCACTGAGGTTCACTATATCAATTGTCACTATAATGTCCAAAGGCACGTTTACAGTCACCTCTCACCTACCCCTCTGTGAGACATGTTGAGGCGCGGTTAGGAGCAGTATTAGACGGTGGAATGTCCAGCGGCCCGGCCCACCTGTCCTTATAACAGATGCACGCTCCACATCCGGGGGAAGGGGCACTTTCGATGGTTATCGTTATGCAACGCGATGGTGCCCTCATCGCGGCGATGTATGACATAGCATTGAAGGTAGGTCATTAGGCTATATATGTGTTTTTGCACGTCACACGAATTATAATATCAATTACATGTTACATCGCATACAATCCTTACTACATATTTAGTCTAAATATATTTTTGTATTTTGACATGGTTCATATTTTTATTTTGTACTTCGGTGACTATTGTATGTTTATCAACAATCACGCCACTGAAAATAAATGAGTTGTATGTAAATATCATATGTATAATAATGTGTATCCCGGTATCCATCCATCCCGGTGAATAATCTGCAGCGGACCGATAAGGGCTGATAATGATAATGATGTAAATATCAACAGCTTTGGTCAAATACCTGCACATAGCTACTTTTGTTTTAAAAAAAATAATAAACTTACAGAATATCCCCTTATGAACGCTAACAAGAAGGCACTTATCGACTCCACAGAAAAATTGTAGCTTCTTTATGGGATATTTTTCTATATTAACCCCATCTCATTTAGAAATACCGAGAGGTATATTGTTAAAGTATTGAGATTATAAAATTCAATAAAAACTTCAAGTGATATTAGTTTAAGCAAAATCGATAAGATAATTAAGTGACTTGGGTTTATTTTGGTTTGCTGCTATGGGACCCACACGTGGAGAGACCGATTCGCTCTTCCCTAGTTTTTATGGAATAAGAGGGCAAACGAACAATCGGAGCCGTTGGATCACTACCGTCGCGGTACGGCATGTGACAGCATAGCACTTGTCACGTTTTTTGGGACGTTTTGGCCGTTGTTCGAGAGTGGTATTTTTCATTCCTTGGTTATAAGATTACTTAAAACTGCGCACAAAAAGAATATGAAAGGCCCATTATCAAATGTGTTCAACATGTTTATCAAAAATCTACATATGTTAATTTCAATAGGGAATTATATTTTTATAAATTATTCTGAGGATGTTTTTGCTCCATTTGCTTGCCTCTTTGCCTCATCCTACAAAAATCTGTAAGAATTTTCGGCGCTCATTTTCCTTGACTTTTTCTTTCCATTTTCGTGATATCTTGGTAGAATATTTCACTGTGTTCGTCGCTGACTGCACGAAAACTTTCTGGAAAATAGTCTAGATAGAAATAAAGAAAATAAATTTTTGAAGACATGTCTTCTTTATAGTGCTGGATTAACTTTGAAACACTCTTCTTATAGTTCGAAAACTATGTTTCTAATTATGGATTTAACAACATTTTTCATGAGGCAATTAATTTCATATGAAGAATCCGTCTGTACGTCCGTCTGTTCGTCGCTCCGTGTGCGTCTGACACCAGTCTGTATCTCATGAACCGTGACAGCTAGAGAGTTGAAGTTTTCACAGATAACGTATTTCTGTACTAGCAGTCCGTTCCGCACCCGCAGATATTTCTCGAAAAAGGGCAATAATTCATTGATTACAAAAATATAGAATATATGAAAAAAATAGTATATGGATTGTTATCCATGTTTTGAGTACTTACAACCTCGCGTTTAATAACTACCCTCGCCCCGTACGCACAGTCGTTCACGACATCTAGTAATTGCCATTTACATTGAGCATCCCTATTAACATTTAGGATAGGTACTAATCTCATTAAGAGGCAGTGCAATGATGCATTGAGCACTTGCTCTTGTCACTGCAATAAAGTGATGGCTATTGACTATGCTGTCGCGTTTTATTAAGCCGGTGGCCGAGTTGCTGACGGAGGACAACGCATCTGCCTATGCGGTGCTAACCGGCATCGGTTGTCACCAAATTGTTCCGGTTTTTCTTTTGGGCTTTTGCTCCAACCATAGAAAATATATTACTGGGGTATCATAATACAGAAAATGTACTAGAATATACGTAATATCGATAAATTATCGATATGTAGCAGCGAACACGTGTGCACTGGTAACAATATGCGTTTGATATGGTCTGTTGAGCTAAGATTAAGTTCATTAAACGCATGACAAATCTGCATAACTACGTTTTAAAATCTATACACAGCATTCATCTCTAAGGTGCAATTTACAAATGTTTAAAATAGTCATGATGTTTACACTAAGTTAGCAAAACTGTAATTGATGTGCGTTGACATAGAAAGGTAATTAATAGTTTAATGAGGTGAAGGTTAATTGAAGATCTCCATACATTTTCCGTGGCACTTAAGTACTTTCAGGTCGAAACAGTTGCGAGTAAAAAAACTTGCAATATGAAAGTATTATTACAATGGATATTATTCAATGAATCTAGCCGTCCACATTGTGTTCATATGAAGTTACAAGTGAATGTTTATCGAAGTTTCATAAACAAAGATTTATAGTGAGTTTATGTTTGAATTTAGTACAAAATGTGAAATAATACATACCTAGTTCTGACGTACCAACATAGGGGTTGAATTTCAGTTTGTTGTTAGACGATCAAACATGTGTATTCTTATAAAACCATCTATCAAGATTAATTAAACGAATAGATTTTATTGAAAACAAAATAACTTTAATTGGTGCGCATGGACTAAACGTGTTACGGGCTCAGAAGCTCACAGTCTACACAAGTGATTCCATCACAAACAAACTTCTATCGTCGTTTAGACACGTAAACAAATAAGAAAAATAAATAATTTATGTTTATGTGTACCTACTCTAACAAATGGCTTTAGTAGACAAAAGTGGAATACAACTTTTAGGGGTAAGTGTAAAATATGTTATAATATTTATATATTATGTAGGTAGGTAACTAATTTTATTTTCTATATCAAAGAACCAATAACGTAAGCGAAGGAGGTTATGCATCAGTAAACGCTTCCGTGTTTAAGACAAAGTTTTTGTTAATTAAATTTATTAAACTATCTCCGTGACATAAAATAATTGACTAAATTTTATTGTACTTATCTACAACAAAAGTGTTAGGTGAACCTAACTTGTACGTACATACCTAAATATGTTTGGCAAGTGTAAGTACGTAGGTATTTTTAGTTTTAATTAAGTTAATATAAAAAATATATGCATACCTACAGAATTATACAAAAAAAGTTGATAACATGTCAAAAGACAACTACAATTTTAATTTACAAAAAAAGACAATAAGGAAGTTCGTTCGAATAACCATCAAATTATTTTTACCGCTGCATAGATTTATTGCGTTATATTTATATTATAAGAGAAAATCCCCCAAAAGCTACAGTACTATACAGACAGAGGTCTGTATGTGATCGATTTTCTCAAAATCTGCTGACCGAATTTTCTTGCGGTTTTCACCAACGGATAAGCCGATTCCCGAAGATTTTAGCCCCTGCTATTCTGTAAATCTCCCGTGTTAGAACACTTGAAAATTGAGACTAAAGTCTCTGTTTCGGGATCGGGACCACATAATACCAGGATTGTGGTGTTACTGCAGTTACACAACTGAGTTGTTTCCGTCTCCGGCACTATGTCACACTGTTGTACATTGTCCTGTGTTTATCAAATGTTTTATATATTAAAAAAAACACTTTTATAGTAGGTGCCAATACTAGTACCATTTTATTTTGTATTGTGCTCATTATTTCAATTCAGGTGAGAAATATATTGTTATTGTGTTTACAAAGTTTGTATAACAGTGTAATTTATACCTAAATAAAGCTATATTCATTAATTCTATGAGGCTATATTTTGTTATGATTTTCTTAAATAGCATAGGAGCTAGCAGAGCCATTTGGTGATCTCTTTATTCCTCTCTTCTTATAAGGCGGGTGCTAAGAGCATCCCTCTCGGTTCAATTGGCATCGCCTGGGTCCACCCCCGGTCCGGCTGGGTCCTGAGCCCTACCGCCACGACAAGGCTTGAACCATAGTGGGGATATTATATAGATATAACATTGATAAAAGGAGGGAAGCCATAGGCAGGCGTACGACAGCAAGTTTCCGTGTTGGTTAACAAAGAAGGAAGATAAGAATACATTGCTATATTTTTTCTATTTTCGTATCCGCATAAAGCAGAAAGAAAAGAATATAAAAGTAGAGATAGATAGGAAACCACATTTGCTTTCTTTTTCTGGACTTAGCTGGATGAATTTTGGCCTGGCCTCCTTTGTCGAGCCACACCACGTATTGGTTTCCGTAGTTTTAATAACAGCCAAGTGCGAGTTCGATTCATTGACCGAGAATTCCATAACATTCTCTAAATAAAATCCAGACATAACTAACTAGTTTGACGTCCCATACACTTGTTTGATCAGACAATTTTGTATGGAAGTTTTATTTTTTTAGATTTGGATATGACTTCCATAATGCATTTCCTGTCGGGCAAAATACACTGTATGTGATAGTTTTCATTTCGACTTCGTTATCAAAAGGTACTACAGCCGCGATGATTTGAATTTCGAACAACAATATGGTTGAGGGGGGGGGGGTTAAAGCTTAAATAAAATAAGTCACGAAACGGAACTAAATCTATGAATGAACGTATGGTACGCCCTTGACAAGAATGTTATATATGAAAAAGGAAAGAAGCGATGCCACGAATATTCTGCTACTGTTCGGTATTCGGCCTATTCAGGTACTTTTTTCAATATTCGCAAAAACCGAATACCATGTCATGGAAAAAACACATTATTTAAAAAAATGCGCAATTTTAATCGCCAATGACTTTTCAGTGTTTGTTGATAGGAAATGATTGCGCTTTTCTTCATGAAATATAATACCCGCTTATAAATATTGTAACAAAGGAAAAAAAAATCTAATATTGAATAACATTTATTACTTTAACAAACATAAAACAATTAAAAATATAAAAAAGCTTATTCGAAGTGATCTCCATGGGCTGCATAACAGTCCTTTAACCATTGAGGCCAGTTATCAATAGAAGCACGCACTCTTTTCATGGGGAAATTATTCACTGACAATCGTATGGACTGTTTTAGGGACTCCAAATTATCATGGCGTATAGACCAAGCTGTACTCTCTAAAACTGACCATAAATCATAATCCAGGGGATTAAGGTCGGGACTAGAAGGGTAGTCTTCAGCTCTTATCAAGTCTGGAAGGTTCGTTTCAACCAAGATTGGGAGGATCGAGCTTTATGAGCTTGTCCCGAGTCTTGCTGGAAGGGCCATACTTGGTTATTGAACATGGTGTTATTTAGAAGCTTAACTACCTCCTCAAGATAGATATCTTGATACACCTCTGCCGATGCTTAGCACCTTTTCACAAAAATATGGTTCAGTCACTTCTTCATAGCTAACACTAAGCCATCCCACCCACTAAACCATCACTGAAGTCGGATAATGCCCACGTTGCACTCTGTCTACTAAATGACCGTATTTAGTAGACAGAGTGCAATGTGGGCGTTATTATATTTTGTTTGTTAAAATGTTTTTTTTCTGTGTCGTGCCTTTGGGTACCGCTTCAGTAATTGTTTCGATTTTACCACCCTATTCATCTTTAATTTATCAGTTAAGAAATGACCAGTGCATCTCTTATAGGCTGGACGTCTTAAGTCTTAAGTTTTTATTGTGCATACAGCCCCCTATGCAAGGGAATTGGGCCGGCCCGACCGAAGAATTACGTCTCGCTAACTTGATACCGCCGTAAGGTGTTACCTACGGTGTCGCATTTCGTGCTGTTTGTGAGTAGCCGGTGACCCATTGGGGGAGGTGAAAAGCAGGACAACGCATCGGCATAATTCTGCTGACATTCATGGGCGTCGTTAGTCGCAGAAAGGCTCTGATTGCTCGTTTGTCCCCCTATACTGTAAAAAAATAGATGCTATCTCCATTTATAAAATCTTTTTTTATCTTCAAAAAAAAAAAAAGAATTGTCTTTGAAACAATTCCTGCTATTATTTTAGAGGGTGTACATATAAAGTATAGTGATAAAGTCAAAAAATTAGGTATAATAATTGATAATACTCTTTCATGGTCACATCAGATTAACACCGTATGCTAGAAGCTCTAATTTACATCAGCTTCGTTAAGACGTTTAAGAAATTTTCTGCCCGTATGGACCAGGACTGCACTTGTACGGACTCTGCTCCTCCTTGTTATCGATTATGCCGATGTGTTATACTAACTCCACGGAGGACCAGCTGGGCAGGTTTGCACGCATTCAAGACTTTTGCATTAGGTACATACTCGGTCTGCGAAAATTTGATCATGTCTCTGAATACCGAGTGAGACTCAAAGGGCTTCCAATCCATCTTCGCAGGAATACTCATATGTTTCATTTACTCCATAATGTGCTATTTGATCCGAAGACGCCCAAATTCTTAAAAAAAAAGCTGTCACAAATTTTAGTTTTTTTTTTTTCTCTTTTATTCTTTCCTTTATTCTCTTTTATCGTCTTTTTCTATAGCAAACTTCATTTATCCAACACATCATATTATGCATTTTTAAATTTCTTGGTATTATTATTTTGTTTATAAGTTTTAAATGTTTTTAGTTTTTATTTATTAAGCACGCCCCCTTCCAAGGAACATAATGTCTTTCACATGCTGGTTGCCTGGAAAATATCGCTTTAGAGCGATAAGGTTTTGTACAATTATTTTTAAATTAATTATCTTGTAAGCAAATTCAACTGGAGTGTGCAATAAAGTTTTATTAATTATTATTATTTATTTATTACTTTCGGACAAGATTTCTTAGAATTCTTTCCCTTACTGCTTTGACTAACTTTTTCGTACGAAGACTACATGAACGGCCAGATATTTTCTTTGTCACAAACCGAGAAATTTTTCATTGTACCTACAGCCCAATACACAATCATTATAGTAATACTAAGTGTATGGAGAGTTCTAAAATTGCAAATTTCTCCATACCTACTTTACTTTTAATATTGTTGTGTTGGCGCCAAAATGAGAAAACACAATGAACAACTCTAAAAAATGATTCCAAATTCAAATGTCATATTTTTAATTTTTAATTACAACAGTATTTATGGCCACGCTAAGTATATACACTATTGCCAGAAGACGATAGATACGGCGAATTTTGTTAGGATTCCATAAACTTTTCCGTTTGTTGACCATCGCTTGCAAAGGTCTGCCATTATTTATAAGCGATGCGCGAAAACAACTGGCCGTGTCTACAGCTATCTTGGTCTCTCCCACCACAATGGTCGGCTGTATTACATTTCGCCAGAACCACTTCCTATACAAAACGCATATACGACGGACTACTTGACCACGAGCCACGAACAAAATATCATCACCATAGCATAAAACACTCACTCCGTTATACCAGATGTTCCACATGAAAGGACCCAGACCTGACCCATACGAAACAGCACACTCAACCTCCGTCGTGTAGCACGCGGCAGCTCCGCTCCTGCGTTGGTTAGCCTGTCATATGCATTTAACAGCATGTCTAAGGTTTATAACAAAAACTATGGGTGAGTTGAATACTTTTTGTATGAACAAAAATGATTGAACTCGTGTCATTGTCACGCTTAGCGCATCATGCACCGTCACGCATAGAGGGTCACGCGTGACGATACGCGTGGACTTTGCAAAAAAATATGTTTATGTATAATGACGGAGGATACAGAATAACATTTCAGTATGAAATCCTGTATCTTGTATTTTTGTAAATCAATGGCCTTACGTGCATTATTTTAAGTTGGTTTTACAGTACATCGTTTTACACTGTACATATCTCTTATATTTTATATAAGGTTTTGAATAATGAGACACAGGCTTGAGAGATCATTTATTGTAATATATTTAATTGATAATTAAAAAAAAAATAACAAGCCACAGGTCTAAACGTTGGGAATTCCGGAGTAACCGGTAAAACTGAAGTATAAAACGAAAACATTTTCAAACCATATTTTTACCATCTAAAGAACACGAAAGAAATATGCTAAGAAACTTAAATACAGGCAAATCCGCGGCTGAAGTAAGTATCATAACAACATGATCTGCGTCACGGTTCAATATTCCTAATGCGTTGTAACAAGCATAAAGTGAATCCAAATAAACAGATCAAAGGCATCTCTTGATTGTTTGGAATGCTGCTGCGCTTCTTTATTACTCCCATAGTCTCATACCCATAGCCTTAGTTGGTACAATATAAACTAGTAGTAACCACATTCGAAGCTGCTGTGATGGGGCGCGAACCAGTAATTTCTGCATCTTGACTAAACAACATTTGTCAGTCGATCATAAAACTGTAAGAGTATAAACATACATACTGCGCTCCAATATTAGAACTAAATTGATAAATGAGCGTATGACAAGTTCTTGACCAAAAGTTTGTCAAAAGTGGAGATTATTCTACTACTATTCGGTATTCGGCCTTTTCAGCTACTTTTTTCAATATTCCGAATATCGAATACCATATCGTATCAAAAAGCATAATTAAAAAAAGTGCGCAATTTTAATCGCCAACAATTGCTTTTAAATTTAAATATATAAATGGTAAGTTTATGTGGTTTTCAGTGTTTGTTGATAGCGAACGATTGCGCTTTTCTTCGTAAAATATAAAACCCGAGAGAGCCTCTCAGCATACCTATACTTGCCATGAATAATGTAACAAAGAATTTTCTTTTTTAAATTTCATTTAACATTTATTACTTTTACAGTGTGTTAGTTTAATAAACAAATATAAAACAATTACAATAAAATATAAAAAAGATTATTCGAAGAGATCTCTATTGGCTGCCTCAACGACTAAAGGCCTTTAGACGTTGAGGCCAGTTATGGATGGATGCACGCACTCTGTCCATGGGGAAAGTCTTCACAGCATATCATAAGGCATACTTTAGGGACTCCAAATTATCATGGCGTTTAGAGCGAGCTGTATTCTCTAAAACAGAGCAAAAATCATAATCCAGTGGATTAAGTTCGGTACTAGATGAAAGGTAGTGTCCGGCTCTGCTCAAGTCCGGAACGTTCATTTTAACAAAGATTGGGTGTATCCAGCGTTACGACCTGGTCCCGAGACTTGCTGGAAGGACTGTACTTGGTTATAGAACGTGGTGTGATTAAAGGGCTTAACTACCTTCTCAGGAATGGTATCTTGATATACTTCTGCCGATATTTTCATACCTTTTTTTACAAAAATATGGCTCAGTCACTCCTTCATAGCTAACACTCCACCAAACCATCACTGAAGTCGGATAATGCCCACGTTGCCCTCTGTCGTCTAATTGGGAAGCTTCCTCAGAGCTTTGAGCATATATAATACGGTCTTTTTGTATATTGAAATGTTGCTCATACGCAATGTACAGTGTAAAAACTTTCTCACGCGTAAACAAATTTTTTTTGACCTCCCTTTGCGTAGCGTTTCAGTAGTTGTTTCGATTTTCCCACCCTATTCATCTTTAATTTATCAGTTAAGAAATGACCAGTGTGTTTCTTATAGGCTGTAAGTCCTAAGTCATCTCTTAAAATACGTGAAATGGTCCTAGTTGCTTTCTTCATTTCCCGACATAAAATCTTCTTATATTATTTTCCCTACTGCCAAATCTTTCCCTGTTACAAGCAGAAGAATTCTCATTGTACCTACTAAATCTCATTGTACACAAACATTTGACTAATATCATGTGTATGGAGAGTTTCATAAATTACCTACTTTGTGTATTGCAATCACAGCGATTCTGTTCTCTGTATCACCCCACTCCATTTTAATATCGCAATATTGTTACAACGCAGATTTCCTCGCTCTGCAATGGGCTACTCACAAATCGCACGAAACAAGACAGCATAGCAATCACTTTGCGGCGGTGCCACATGAGCGAGAGGTACTTCCCCGGTCGTGCCCAATTCCACTGCAATACAGTATGGCACTATCTGCCTGCCTTGGTGCCTAGCTAATCCTAATAATCATTCATGCTTAACCTTATACTCCCGTTGATGGGATGGCCATTATCAAATAAACTGTAATTATTTAACTTGAACAACAGACACCTACACAATAATCATTCAATTTGCTATGGACGTGTGACCATCTGTAAAAGCTACATATAAGGCACCGAAACGTGACGCTCAAGTTGTCTTCATTTTACATTTTAAAAATCTGCATTATTAATAGGTAGTGAAGTTCTGTAATGCAGCCGAAATACGCCGTCACGACAGGGACCTCTACTAGCTGACGTGATACCTTGGCAATGTGACAACTATCCTGTCTGCCTCATATATTGTTTTTAAGGGGTCATATATTGTTTTTTAAAGATTTTATTTTATAATTGTAGTAGCTTTTGGGCTCGACTGGGGAAGGTCGGACGGGTAGACAGGCATGGCGAAACTGTAATAGTTCCTTGTTGACGACGGACAGGATCACAACAAAACACGATACACGTATGCGACAAATTAAAGCGTTGGTACTTTACGTTTGATTACTGACCAAAAACGTTCGTAAACACGCTGAACACGAGTTAAGGGTTTGGCAATTGCAGAGCTAAATGTATCGCATCGCACTGTCGCCTGTTGCATATGCATGCACAAGCCAACAGTGAACGTAAACTTTGGAGGACCTTGCGAGCCTAACTTACGCAATGCACCAGTAGCGTGTCAGCGTATCTAAGGGCGTTGGATGACACTTAATATGATATTAAAAACCTCGTCGTTTAAATAAATCGTCTCTAAAAATGTTTGGTTTCTTGTCTGCTCTATGCTGACGGAAGTGACCAGTGCAGCTTCATCGCTTACTATAAGACACGGTCGGGAGTCGGGAAACGGTCTAGGCAAGATTAGACACACACAGCACTTGATGTTCAAATTTAAATTAGTTTACCTGTTAATGTGCTTAGTAACATGTTATAATCAGGTGTTACCGTAAATGAAGGCTCATTGATAAATAATTTTTATAATATCTCGTGGTAGCATCACCATTCCAGTATTCTATCAAAGATTATTTGATTAGTTTACGAGTTAGCGAATAAACCCACCTTATTAAAATGGAAGTATTAAGTCACGTATGTGGACTGTCGGCTTAATAGCACCATCTAAAAGGTGATGAACAGCGTGTGGACGTCTAATAATAAAAAATAATTTAAATATTGCAGCACTTTCGAGAAATGCAATTGATTACGTAGTAGGAACCAAGTGCTTGTCAAAGAGAGAGGTTCAATAGCAGAGAATGATTTTCTTTAGTAATGTTCTCATGTGATTTCTAGCAGTGCCCACATATTTTAGGGCAGTGCGGTTTTACCTATAGTGCAAGCAGTGTCCTGCACCCGAATGCTACGTGGCGCCGAGAGCTCGCGCCCGTGATTGGTCAAGTTCACTTCGACCGCGCATTCTGATACAAAAGGGCGCTAGGGAGGTTGCACCCGAGAGCTACATTTACTGGAGCCGCTCCTTCTAGGGCACGGTATAAAGATAAAATCATAATAATATGTAGCGTCGCGAAATGTAGCAATTTAGTTCTACTTTCACAGTATCAAAAATCATCTAGCATTTTTATCCATGGAGATATGTGATTTGTATAGGCTTCGCATGGCCCATGAGATTCTTGGTTTGTCATCCTACCAACATTTTTATAATAAGTCATAAATTACCGATTACTTTTCAGGTTGAATTCCTTCATATCGTGATAACATGGATTATCGTCCCCGTTACTCCAGCTTTATCGACTATGATTCAATTAAACGTTACAGAGTATGAAGGGTCTCAAGGAAATGGGACTGATGTGGATAATTTTAACTGGCAAGATTACGCCGTCCTCGCATCTATGTTAATCATTTCATGTGCGATAGGAGTATTTTACGGATATTTTGGAGAGCAAGCGACAAGTGGAGACGATTTCCTTTTGGGTGGATCATCCATGGGCGCTTTTCCGATGGCTTTGAGTTTAGGAGCGAGGTAAATTTTAATATTTTATAGAATAACAGCAACGCCACGCGGTCTCAGCCGCATTGAATGGTGAAACTCCATATTAACCTTTACCTCATCATGGAAATAACCTAAACATATGTTGATGCTTTTTATTATGAATAGTTTTATGTAATATGTTTCCATTCCGTAGTTTCATAACTGCCATCGAACTGTTGGGGAATCCAGCTGAAATGTACAACGCTGGTGCACAATTTTGGATGATTTGCTTGGCGATTCTGCTTATAATTCCAGTGACAAGTCAATTGTATTTACCAGTTTTTATGAGGTTACGGCTCACATCATGCTACGAATATTTGGTAATTAATTTACTGTCAATTTATTTCATTTACTTGTTATTTAAATATATTAGATTTATAAGGAGTGTGTCGTGATCGTAAAAATATATTTATATTGTCATAGTTAAAACATCCGCACATCAATACAGATACGTTACTCTAGCTTCGGTGCACTACAAACTACATTGCCTATAATTGTAGTGACCTTTTTTTGTGCGAGGAAACGCATTTAAGCGCCTTCACTGGCCTTGGGTGGGGTCCAGTGGTGTGTGGGGCTCGCGGCACATTATAGTGCCGAATGCCCATAAAAACAACTGCGAGTGCCATCAATGCCACTTTTGGTGAGGTGCCCCGGGACAACAAATCATCAGGGCACCCCGACGGCTTGTCCGCTCCCTAAGGGACCGAGTTCACTTCCGCAGTTGGGGTTGTCGCGCACTACAGGGCAACCCCACCAACTTTGGGACAGTTAAATGGGTTGAGGTTCCCATCCTCCTCCTATTCCCTTTTTGTCCCCTCCTCTTATAAGAGGGGTGCAAAGATCGATTCTCCACCCGCTCCTTAGCCCCTCTTCTTATAAGAAGGGTGCAAAGAAAATCCCCCTCTGTTCAATTGGCTTCGCCTGGGTTCACCCCCGGCTACTGAGCCACACCGCCACGACAAGGCTTGAACCATGGCGGGGATAATTGAAGTGACCTCATATAGTCAAGCCATAGGAGGCATGAGAGCCTGGGGACCTGTGGTCTACCGACTACAACCTAGGATATAACCCACTCTCAGTAGGATAAGTTACAACTAAGTTTCGAGCTAACCTAACCATAATTATGCTTATCTATATGTATATTTCCTTTGTAATTATAGAAAGGAGTGAAAAATATTATTATATTAATATCAGTTACTAACATAGTAAAAATTATATTTTCAAATTACAGAAAACCAAATAAGAACTACTTATTTCCTTGTATTTCAATAGGAAATATGTTGTAATAAACTGACTAAAGAAATCTATTCGCCTTTAAAAGTGTATATGATAAATATGATCTTTCATCATAGCAAAACGGCCCGGATACGAATTTTGACTCTCTTAGTCAAAATTATGTGATGTTAAGGCTTGTAGTTTTAGGGCATGTTAAATAGATAGAGTTTGGGCTCTACAAGATATCAGATAACACTTTGACAGTGCGAGTCGTATGGGATGGTCTTGGCAATTTTTACGTTAAAACATACTTAATCGAATAAGTGAGTCTCAAGAAATTTTTCAACATTATCGCAGATTTTACATTTTAGGAAGATGTAGTGCCATGTTGCTTAGGAGGAGGTAGTGCCATGCATAGTACATGACACTGCATCCTCCTATGCAACGGAATTGGGCCGGCACCCCGGGGAGATACGTCTCGCTCACATAATACCGCCGTAAAGTGACGTCTGCAGTGTCGCATTTCTTGCGGTTTGTGAGTAGCCGGTTGCCCATTGATGGGGGAAAGGGAATGTTCTTGGGCGTCGGTAGTCTTAAAAAGGCTCCGATTTCTCGTTTGCCCCCTATTCTATAAAAAAAATTGTGCCATAATAAATATGAGATTGAAATTTGATGTTTACCCAAAATTGGTTTTTAGGAGGTGCGTTTCTGCAAAAGCATCCGAGTGTACGCCAGCGTGCTGTATATGCTGCAGATGATTTTGTACACAGCTGTTGCTGTTTATGCGCCAGCATTAGCTCTATCTGATGGTGAGTGTTATAATAAAAACAAAACATCATCAATTACCATGGTGGCAGGCAGAATTTCTCAGATAACGACAATACCAATGCAAATATCAGCTCATTAACAACCTGTGTGGTCGTTAACCAGTTATATAATTCCGATTCACTTTTATTTCGTTTTCTCTCAGTGAACAATCAATACTGTATCATTATTCGCCACGTCCAGAAGTCACTACAGCCGGGTCAGCATATCATCATCGACAAGACACAATCGTATTCCAACTGTGAGGTCGGCGAACGTCCTTACCTATACCTAACAAATAATTTATTTGAGAAATTGACATTCTAAGATGCGATTTCGAGTTAAGTTTGCGTCACTAGTAACGTAAGATTGTAAGCCTCTCTGTAGATAATTACACATACGCAACAAACATCTAAATTCTAAGCGCTTTCATCAGTACCAATTTAATTACTATATGCATAACACATTCGCGATCAGCCAAAATAACATTTACAATATTCGAATCACGACTAGTGCAACATCTTAGTGGGTCAATCGTTTATGGCTTAAAGAGTCACGGTTAAATCCAAAATAAGTATTCACTATGTAGACAAATTAACACTTTAAATCAGTAATACATAACCAAGCGGTATATTTTATCGTAGGTAAGACTTAAAGATGATTAAAATGTAGACAAATTTAACAATACATTTTTATTATTTAAGAAAACCGTGTTTATAGTCTCATGTCACAATATATACTTCCTTAACTTCCTAACTTAACTAACATACTTAATATGTCCTTAATGAGATTCGTAAGTCATGTTAGGTACTTTTTGTCATTAGGAGTAAGTAGATAGATAAACTATGAGCTTTTATTCATTTTTCCGAGGAATCTGCCGTATTCAGAACAACTATTCAAAGAGTAACATTAGAAAACGATATTAAATTTATAGTCGACGGCATCACAATGTGAATATTACACAATGGGACGCATGACAATGGTGTCGTAAATTAATTCATACACTGTACTCTGGACGTAATTTTACGAAGTTTCGTAAGTGAGTGTCACTTATCTATAATTTGCGTCATTGTTTACGTTAATTTTCATAAGTTTCTAGCAAAAATCTGGTTGCCTTACGTCGATAGCAAGAACAGGGCGGGGGATCTCCAATATACCGTAAAATGTTTAACAGATTTAACATTGAGCAAGCATTGTGTGCATGTTGGGTTTTAAGAATAACAAGAGTACCAAGTAATAGGATTTATGCAGGGAATGGATGGAGTTCAATGGTGATGACAACGAGGATATTATTTAAAATTGTCGAATGTGACCTAAATGTGTATGCAAGCCATGCCGTTGTAATGCCATTTGTAATTTATTCATAGATATAAAATTTCATAAGACTCAAACAACTCCCCAAGTTAACGCCTGACTCCTAAATTATGCCTACAGCGGGGCTCTGAGCTGAAATCATATAAACAATGTGTTTTATGGACGTTCAAGTAGCTCGTAAAGTTAAGAAATCCTGTACGTACATGTGTGTATCTGTGTCGGATACAGCTGTAAGCGATGAAGGGATGATATTAAAACTGTGACAGCTTGTTTAAAAGTTTAAAATATAATCGATTTTTACAGTTACCGGACTTAACACATATTTGGCCGTCTCTGTTGTATATATAGTGTGTATCTTCTATGCATCACAGGTGAGCAAAAAATATAATTTCACTATTTTTAATAGTCACCGGCTGAAGTATACTCAGTCTGACCATCAGTAGTGGTACAATTAAATTTGGAATCTGTCACTTTTATATGATTGTTCCTTCTGTTTGGTGGTGGCGCCAATACATTGTACAATATTTTGCGATATTAAAATGGAGTGGAATAATGAATAGAACCTAATCGTTGTGATTGCATTACACAAAGTAGGTTTGTATTTTTAGAACTCTCCATACACTTGGTATTAGTCAAATATTCGTATACCGAGGGGATATTAATAGGTACAATGAGACTTTCTCTGTTTGTGACAGAGAAAGTTGTGGCCGTGGTTCGTACGAAAAAGGTGGTCAAAGCAGTAAGGGAAAGAATTCGAAGTAATCCTGTCCAAAATCAAAACATTTTATCTCGGGAAATGAAGATAGCACATAGAAACAAATTTTAGGACTTAGGACTTGCAGCCTCCGAGCCTCGTATAAAAGACGAACTGGTCATTTCTTAACTGTTGAATCAAAGATGAGTAGGATGATAACATCGAAACAGCTACTGAAGCAGTACACAAAGGGAGGTCACAGAAGAAATTTGTTTACGGATGACATTTTTTTTACAATTGAGCAACATTTTAACAAACAAAATTACTGTATTTATGCTCTGAGGAAGCTACCCAATTAGGCGACAGAGTGCAACGTGGGTATTATCCGACTACAGTGATGGTTTGGCGGGTGTTAATTATGAAGAAGTGACTGGGCTATATTTTTCAGAAAAGGGTATAAAAACATCGGCACAAGCGTATCAAAATACCGTTATTAAGAAGGTAGCTAAGCCCCTCAATAACACCATGTTCAATAACCAAGTATGGTCCTTCCAGCGAGACCCAGCGCCGGGTCATAAAGCTCGATCCACACAGTCTTGGTTGGAAGCGAACATCTCGGACTTCATCAGAGCCGAAACCTCGCCGTCATCTAGTCCCAATCTTAATCTGCTGGATTATGATTTATGGGCAGTTTTAGAGAGTACAGCTTACTATAAACGCCCTGGTAATTTAAAGTCTATAAAACAAACCAAGCGATGTGCAGTTAAGTATTTCCCCATGGAAAGCGTGCGTGCTTCTGTCGATAAATGGTCTCAACGTTTAAAGGACTGTACTGCAACCAATTGAGGCCACTTTTTATATGTTTATTTGTTTTATATTTGTGCGTTAAACTAACCCTGTGAACGTATAAATGTTATTTGCAATAATAAAAACAATTTTTCTTTGTTACCATTTTTTATGGAAAGTACATAAGTTTTTTTATTACGGCACATCTGTTGAAAATACCCGAAGAAGCCAAAAACTGCCAGAACAATTAAGGGAAAATTTTATATATTAATTTGGCTTAATGTGGGTGGACATACTATCATCTACCTATTCCGTGACCGAGAGCCTCCTGACGCAACCCACATCTATAGAAAGGTCATAAATGAGATCCAAAGCGAAATAAATCATTTTACTGTGTACATTTATTCTAGGGCGGAATGAAAGCAGTCATTATGACGGATGCGTTTCAATCAGCTGTTTTGCTAGGCTCGTTGGGTGCTATCTTGGCTTTAGGCAGCGCAAAAGAAGGAGGCTTCGATGCCATATGGAAGTATGCCAGCCGTACAGATAGAATGCATTTTTTCGAGTACGTACCTACTCTTTTATAGTTCATAATGCTGATAGTCAAAATCAAAGAATTTGAACCTGTCTTAAAATATTACTATGGAGTAATATCTTTTAAGAGAAGACAGGCGATACTTCTGATGACTAACGACGCACATTAACATCAGCATAATTGCTATGCAGATGCTCTTTTCTCCTTTCTTTCTCCCCACCAGTGGCCACCAGTTACTCACAAGCCCCACGAAACGCGGCAACCAAACTGTCACTTTACGGTGGTATCATGTGAGCGAGAGCCAGGTACCTCCACGGTCGTGCCGGCTCAATTCTAATGCAATGCAGCCATACTACCTCGTACTAAAATAGCCAAATAATATGAATATATATCTCAACAATATGTAATACGTATTACCTGATGTAACATGTGTATACTATAGTGTATGAACAGCTTTAACCATTTCAGTATGAACCCTGACCCTACAGTGCGCCACTCATTCTGGTCTGTAGTGATCGGTGGAACCGTGTACTGGACCAGCATGTTCTGCGCCAACCAAGCGTCCGTTCAGAAGTACTTGTCCGTGGAAAAGATATCGCAGGCTCGGATTGCTTTGTGGATTGCTGCAATCGGACTCATTGCGGTTTACTCGGTGAACTTTGCCACCGGAGCTCTCCTCGCCGCTCACTACGCAGACTGCGATCCGATACAGGTCATAAAAACATTTTGCTCCAACTACCACTTTTAGTTATACTATTACTACTTATTAGAGATGAAACGAGCGATAAAAGTAGTAGAGCTTGCAAGTAGCAGGCTGAGTATGTCACGTAGGTGCCATAGAACTGGCTCGTAGAGTTCCTCGTTCTTCAGTGGGGGGTAATTCTGTGGTTTCCGCCAATGAGTAAATAATAGATGTAGTTAATTGTGTGATGAAAATTTTAATAAATATTTCGTTTTTTGTGGCACGTTAGAACAAAAGAACTGTCAAATCCTTTGATGACTACCGACGCTTATACACATCCACACAATTACTATGCAGGTGTGTTGCCATTCCTCACTCCAATAGTAGTTTCAAAATGTAATTAAGAATTATAATGTCGTCCTAGCCGAATTCCAGACACGGTTCCATCTCTATAGTGACCGGCCAACTGCGCAGGACATATTATAGTGCACAAGTGTGTGCGCAGGGACAAGTGCACTCCTTGTTCCCCTATTCTCCTATCCCGATGGGACAGCAGCCCGACACGGCCGGAGCGAAATCAGGCGCAGTTCCGACGGCTTAACGTGCTCTCCGAAACACGGGGGTGTAACACCGCCAACTTCCTGATTTCGAACTGTTATTATAAATTAAAAAATCCCAAATAACACTTTGGTGCGACCCAGGACTCGAACTCAGAACCTTACGACTGTAGTTGAACATTCTTACCACTAGTCCGCTAAGCAGACAATAGTAATGTGTAAAGTACAATTAACTAAGTAAGTTAAATTACCTTAGGCTGGAGTTGTTAACGGTTCGGACCGCCTCCTTCCTCTGTACGTTATCAGCCAGCTCGGTGGTGCTCGAGGCATGCCGGGCTTCTTTGTAGCTGGCATATTTTCTGCTAGTCTCGGGTAAGTTATTCTCATTTGATTTACAAAACAACAGAAATCACATTTTCTTCAGACACATTAATGTTCAATAAATGTTTATCTATTTTATTTGTATTATAATCATTAGACAAAATATGGCCAGTTCTTCGACCGGTATCCTCTACAATGACTGAAATTTCATATTGTTTTCAAGATTTAGATCTTACTGGATATGTCTGGACAAAATACCGGTTTTAATGTGAGCTCTTGGAGCTTCCTAAATTGGTAATTATTCATTGACGAGTATTGCGCAGTTATATTGCTGAATGACTCTCAGAATGTCCACCAAGAGACCACAAGAGAGATGATAATAATTATTATTTATAGGAATCAAACTTGGTTTTCAGTTCAATGTTTACACCTCTATATCAATGTTATAATTGCAACAAAATAAACCTTGTTCAAGGAAATATAAAATTTATAAAAAATAAATTAAAACGCTAACGAAAATCCCTGTTCAGTTTCTCCAATTTAAGGACGAAAATAATCGAATATTTCGCCTGAGTCTACAGTGTAAAAGAGCAGACGAGTCACCTGATGGTAAATGTCAAGTGATCACACACGCAGTATATCTCCTTTTATCTTGAAATTTAAAAGACCGTTTCTGTGCTAGAGCTGAATCGGAAACTCCTGTATTCCCTCTAGTGGTACATCTTACATATACGCATCAAGCGCATATATAAGCGGTTTTCATTTGATGGTAAATTGCCTTCTCAGTAAAATAAATATTTATACAGTTCATGATTGTATTACCTAATGTTATAGCACGGTGGCGTCTGCTCTCAATTCGCTAGCAGCAGTCGCTTGTCAAGATTTGGCTAACGGGTTGTTGGGGATAACATTGCCCGAAAATAAAGGAGCAGCTGTAAGTAAAAATATTTACAATATCACAATTTACTTCAATCTGCTTAGTGCCGAACAAAATAAAATTTCTGGGAATATCATAATGGATTTTGTTATCAATAATACTCAATTAATTCTACATCCGTGCCGCTCAATGTTAGTGGGTACTCCGTACTAACAACCGCTTCACAAGCTTTAATTGGTCAAGAATTATAATTAGACGTAGGTGAAGCGGGACCGCCTGCCCAAGATACTTCACGAGGATGTGACGTCATGACTATACAAATAAATTAAAGTAATAAAGCCTCCTCGGGTGTGTCAGTCGCCGGTTCTAAATATACTTTTTTAACTTATTGGCTTTATTTTATTTCAGATCGCTAGATGGGTTTGCCTAGCTTGCGGTGCTCTTTCATTCGCACTCGTCTTTATTGTGGAACGACTAGGACCCGTTTTGCAACTCGCACTGTCTTTCAACGGTATGGCTGGTGGTATTTCTCTTGGACTTTTTAGTCTCGGGATGCTCTTCCCTTGGGCAAATGCTAAGGTAATATTTTTCATAATATAATTAACTTACCTGCAATAGCATGTAATTGATGTATTTTAGTTGTGTCCACTACATAATCGTCATTACCAGTCCTTATCGGTCCACTGCTGGACATGGGCCTCTTTCAATGGACGCCAGGACGACCGATCTCCTGCTACTCGCATCCATCCCGGACCGGCACCTACACGGAGATCGTCTTCCCACCTAGTGAAGGGTCAACCACCTCTTCGTTTTCCTAAACGCGGCCTACACTCCAGAACCTTACTGGCCCCTCTACCATCTGTTCTTCTGAGTGTGTGACCAGCCCATTGCCACTTCAGTGACCTTATTCGTCGCGTGGTATCGGACACTTTAGTTCTCTGCCTTATAACTTCGTTACGAATTCTGTGGGACAGAGAAACATCCAACATAGCACGTACAATAGCCCGTTGAGCTACCATAAACTTGCGGACCAGTTCTAAATTACGATGCCATGTTTTGGCCCCGTAGGTCATCACGGGGAGAACGCATTGGTCGAAGACTTCTGTCTCCAAGCTCTGCGGCTTAGGCGACGTGAGAACGTGACGACTATAACTAACGCCTTTATATTTAATAGGGTGCTGTTGCTGGTGGCATCAGTGGGTTATTAGTGGTAATGACAGTTGGTGGTGGTGCACAAATTGTACAGATACCGCTTCCCCACCTGCCGGTTTCTGTTGAGAACTGCATGGGCCACTTCAATCAAACTTCGCTCGCTGCCGATACACCGTAAGCAATCTCCATGAATCGTTATCCAAATATTTACTTTACTATATTTCAGTAACACTTGCTTGACATTATGAAATGTTGATAACACCAAATACTTATTTAACTGTTACACATGCATTTGCGATAATCGCGTAATATTAATTATTTAGACATTAAGTAATTACTTAATTTTATCTTATGTTACTTAGATTAGGTAATTACTTATTTGATTAACTAGCTTTTCGAGCAATGACAACTGTTTCTAATTTGAGACCTTAAATTCACTGTAGTGGCGGAGAATTTTATATATTTATAAAGTAAAGATGTTAATAGTCATCATATTATTTTTGAAATTGTAATCTCATAGGTATTTGAGTACATTAAGCTTCAATACACACCAGACGCGTATAACATAAGGTCACAATTTTTTGCTTTTATGCCTGCCATTTATCGTTACAGGAATTTTGACGACCGGTCTGTTTTTTGGTTGTTCCGTGTATCATACCTGTGGTACACAGGCATCGGTTGTGCTGCCACGATACTCACCGGGCTGGTAGTTTCTGTGATAACGGGCGTCACGGATCCTTCGGACGTACAGATTGATCTGATTGCCCCACCTGTTATAAAATTGCTGAACTCTTTGCCAACTAAGTTAAAGGTATGAATACCTATTATTCGGTTCGGTTAGCCTTAACAGGACTGTTCTTCAATGATTGAAAGTGTTTTCATTGCTACAAGGTTTTAAAATACATTTTAAATTGGTGCCATGATTAGGTGTTTACTGATGAGGACACCCCATAGCAACGTAAAAAACCTTATCTTATTGATTTATAAGAAAAGTAGGTACTACTAGTTAGAATGGGTGATGTAAGAATTGAATGGCAAGGCCACGGACCTTAACGAGTATTTCGATCGGGTGCTACGTCAAACCAACACTCGTCACGACCGCAGTGGACTATGATCCGTACTGTGTGTCAACTGTCGGACGAATACAACAACAACGCGATTGTCAAACACACAGACACGACACCGCACATTCTTTGTAGGGATGCGCAGATACTCCTGGGGATGAATGTGAAACATACACTACAAGGGTTGAAAACGTCAAGTCAGATGACGACACACGCGTAATAAACTAAATAAAAAATCCTACTCACTTTTTTTTAGAAAGCCCTGAAAATAACGCATCGCATGGGCGTAGAGCGACGTCGAAGTTCCAGCGTACGGCCACCCAGCATGAGCGACGACAAGGACACGCGGCGGCGGCGGCGTCTCTCTGAGATGGCTGGCGGGGTGTTCTACAGCGACGCACCACTCATCCACGGACAAGACAATCTGGCACTCGGCCTCGACTCAGAGAAGCCTCCGTTACAGGAACACAATCGTGCTAGCTTTAAATTACAATCGTCCACTACTAACACACCCCAAACATCAACATGCTAGAATTCTTGCGGTAAGGTTCTTTTTGTGTGTGTGGTGGAGCGCATTCCAGAACGATATTTCGTAAGCACTCAATTCTTGTACAAAATTTTATTCTATATTTTGAAAATCAGCGTCCCCCGAAATCTCTTACTTCTCAAAATAGATGTGATAAAAAAGGTCTGCTGACCTTTATTTTTCCCCATAATGCTTCCTTTTTATTCAGCTGAAGTGAACAGAGAAGTGAGCAAGACGAATATGTCGAATCGAAATCTACTTTATAATAACATAAATTGCCGGTAGCCCGCGGATGGGCGGCAGGGGCATGTAAACGTATTTCTGTTATTGTCGTTTGTGACGTCACTTTGACTTTACCCGACTTTAAAAAAAAGTTACCTTTTGACATTTCTAATCTGTGACCTACTTTTAGGTAATTCACATGATTTTAAATACATACTTAATGATTACATTCATATTTTAATACTAAGCATTTAATGTAGTTTGTATCTATTTTAATCTAATCTGCTTGACTGTACAAATATATGGAGCTAAATCAGTTATTTTTATTAATATATATATTTTTTTAATAATAATTCTGTACCAGAACTGAACTCACTAATTATTTGTTAACTTAAATATGAAATTAATTGAAATCATAAAACTAGTGCGGATTTTTATATTTTTATTTGTTTCTTTTTGAGAGTTCCGTACCCTAAGGTTAGAAACGGAACCCTGTTACTATGACTTAGCTGTCCGTCAATCTGTCACCATGCTGTATCTAATGAACTGTAATAGCTGTTGAATATTTCAAATCTAACATGCATGTTAAAATCACGTTAAATAATACCAAATGAATATTTCATCATATAATATAATGTTTTACTAAATAAATGATAACATAAAGACATTTATAATGATAAGCTCAGTATGCTTATAACAAATAACTTCATAAATGAATACATCTGAGATAAAAATAATAAATCATTTTTGTTTTATGAAAATAACAATTGAATTTATACATTTATATGTAAACATTAACATATTAATTTATGTAAAATAAAATTTATGTTACTTATATGTTACATAAATGTCAATGTCACAAACAATAAGTGTTTAAGCTTAGTGAAAGATATTTGAACTATTAACTGAACATTATATTCACGATAAGGACTGCTGTTGTAACATTTGTTGCTGATGTATCTCCTGCATTGTGGACACTGGCAGCGTAGCGCTAACAGTTATGGCAGGCATACCGGGCAGAGATACTGGAGTCACTATTGGCAGGCCAGAACTCAACGAAGGTGGTTGAATTGGTGCCTGATTAAAAGTACTCATATCAAAAGTTGGAACTAAATTACTTGTTTGTGGATCTTGTGTTGTCACGGGAGGTTGTGAATAATTTTGCATCATTGGTATATATGGCTGGGGTTGATTCATTGGTATTCCTGGTAAATTTGGTAAAGGTGCTGGTGGCTGCACATTTGATACAGAAGGTATACTACCCAAAGTTGTTAAAGTGGTGTCTGCCAAATCTGAAATCATTTTTTTTTATATAGGAAACAATTTCGTTTATTATGAGAGGTTAAAAAACGAAGATTATAATTTTTATTTTGTAATCATTTTCCGAGTGCTCACAGCTAAGATCCCGTCTAAATGAAACAGAGTCACTATTTGATTATTCTTGTATAATATGATAACTATTTTTAACAATTGTCGGGAATACCTTGAAAATATTTATTTGAATAACATTCTATTATAAAGTAGTATTATAAACCAGTGTAAAGAAGGCTTTAGACTGATTTAACAAATATTTTCAATTTAGTTACACAATTTACATTCTAGAAAACTTCTGGCAACACCATATGACAAGTGATGCACATTTGCGCAATGTTTTGCTAACAGCAGATTAATAATCTCTGATCAGGAGACAAATGGAAATTTAAAAGTGTAATTAAATTTAAAGTATGAATATGAATTTCTTATATCACTTTACCCTCATTGTATCATGATCCATCTATGCTACTAATATTGAACAGAAAACTTTGTTTCTTTGAATGTGCAATCCCAATGTGTAATCCCAGGAACTACTGGCCCAAATTCAAAAGTTCAATTTGTGTTCAATACAAAAAGAGCTTTCCATTCTTCAAGAAAGACTATATACCATAGCATCATATAGGTTATATACCATGGCACTACATTACATGGGCACGGGGCGAGTTGAGGACTAGTACTATATTATAATATATGTTAGTAACATACTTACTGCTAGAATACGCAGCCATATTCGAGACTACTGATTGAGCTACAGATTGTTGAGACAAATTTGGTTGCAAGACCTGCTGGTCACCTTCTTGTGGATTGCTTGAGCTTGAGGTGTACACACCAGGATTGACCATTGGGATCCCTGATAGGAATTGCGGTGGAGTAGCTGGAGGTCCCTCTTGGTTCACACTCTGACCAAAATTAACAAGTGGCGTAGTCTCACTTGTAATATTCAAATGTTGTACATTTGATGCAAGAGCATCTTGCGCAATGTTGCCTTGTGTCTGAGCCTAAAATTTTAAACAAACCTAATTCAACTTATATGAAACTCATTTTATTCTGAGCATATAGCATAAAATATATAATAGTTTATAGATTTATTTACTATTAAACTAACATTTTTAAAACTATCTAATTAATTTATTTATAAAAGTTAGTTAAATACAGATTGTAGGCATATAATTGAAGTATTGTGTGCATCATTACATGTAAGTACAGTTAACTGTAGCTCAGACCTCAGAGAAACTAGTTATCTCATGTGTAGTAATTGACTTGACATTGAAAACACAGAATGAAGGATATCCAACATTTTCTCATGAAATTATTTGTTGAGACTATTAATTATCATGATTAGTTCCAATCTTGTGATTTTTGGAGAAAAATTTGCAACATTACCATTACATACAAAAGGGTTATAGCAACTACCTACAATATTCATCACTTACCACAGTAGGGACTGAAACATTGTAAGGCATCTTATTTTGTACCATGCTACTGCTTCTAATCGGAATTCTGTGTAAATAACCATAGCCAATGCCACATCCAAGACTGCCTTCTCCTCCCCAATTATGATTTGGAGTAATATGAATTTCCCTACATGAGTCATCATTAATATTATAAACAAATAATTTTAGAGCTCGCCCTTCATGTGCTTCTATAAGTGTAAACAAGTCTTCACTTTCATGCATGATAGAATCAGCTCCAATTATATAGTCTGAGAAGGGTCTGAGACCAGCTATTTCAGCTGGAGATGAAGGGTGAATTTCCTGGAATCATTACATTATCAATTATTACTAAGCACGAAATCAGAGTTTTATGCATACACATGCAAAATGAGTAATTCAAGATAATCTAGAAAGTTGATGGGCAGTTATACATATAAATAATCTAGAAATTTCTTATTACTTACCAGTACATGCCAAACATTTTCATTGGCCCCCTCAAACGAACAGAATCGAATACTAACTCCAAGTAAGCCTTGACCACCCCAATTTCCACTGGGTGTTATATTTACTTCTCGTACTGCTTGAGATTTTGTGCTATAAACAAGCATCTTAATCGGTTTATCAATATTTTGTTTTAAAAGCGTTTTAAGAGTGTCATTGTCCTGATCTAGTCTAGTGTTTTCAATGGCTACAATAAAGTCAAAAAACGGTTCAAGATTTGCCTTTTGTCCTGGAGAACCGTCCTGTACCTGAAAACATTGACGTGTTACTTTTAAATACAAATGTTTGTTACAATCTTTATTTACAAGTTTTTTACAAAACTAAAACTCACCCTTAAAACGTGGTACCCCTCGGACCCGCCCCCTGGTACCTCATTGCTATAGGACGAACCCATTTATTTAGAAAAATAATAAATTCTTTTAAAATGCTTACTTATTTTGAAAATAGTTTTCTGACATCTAAAATTAATGACACTGACATTACGGTCTAACATTTATACGTGGAAGCCATTGACATGAATATAATGGACTGCTAATCCCATAGACCGCCATTGGTCTGTTCAAAACAGACATTGCCGTTATTATTATTCCCAAGAAAACTAAAATATCACCGAATAAACATTCGGGCCGTTTATAGTTTTCAAATACATCCATGACTCTAAAGTGAAAGTGTGATGCATGAGCGATAACGGCAAATAGGGAACATGTTGCGGTGTTTATGTTTTGAGTTCTTAAGGCTTACCATATCCATATCATATGTTTTATTTCTTTCTATTCGTATCTGCCATCTATATATAGTATATAAATATAGTTCAGATCAGTGGTGGTCCACCAACTTGACCAGGAGGCCCAGGTGTCACACCCGGTCGAAGGCCTTCTCCATATCGAGAAAGACTCTGACCGAGTGTATTCCCTTGTTCATCTCCATGGCCAAATGTTGAGCGCCCACGCCAGCTGCAGTGTGGTCGAGTGACCACTCCGGAAACCCAACTGCTCGTCCCTTATTGGGATGTACAGCTTCAGTCTCCGGAGTAATAGCCGCTAGAACAACTTGGTCACGTGCGACGGTAGAGTGATCGGAAGGTAGCTTCCGAGACTTGCCCGGCTTTGGGAGAACCACTATTCTCCCTTCCTTCCAGATGTCCGGAAAGTGTGACATGCGCAGAATACCGTAAGCTATCCTGGTAAGAGCCACAGCTGTGGGCCTCGGCATCATCACCAGTGCTGTGGGAGAGACCTTGTCGGGGCCTGGTGGTTTGTGCCTCGAAATGCGAAGGGCGACTTTCCGTAGCTCAGCGGGGGAGATAAACTCCTCGCCGCTGGGCTCGAAAGGCGCTCTCGGTCGAGGCCTTCTACATACTTTACTTCTACACTTCGTGGCGCTCGGCGGTGCCTGGTGCTTCTGGGTGTGGTGTGAACTGTGTTTGTAGGTGGCTGGCGTGCGTTTCTGCTCTTGTCAGGGCATTGGCCGTTTGTGTCGGTGAGAGGACTGATCGTAGTCCCGCCGAGCGAGCACAGCCGTACCTGCCGCGCGGCGACACCTTGTCCCTGCGATACACGGCATATTTGTGTTGACATAATGAAGTGTGTGTTTTCATCGGAGAAGATGTCTGCTATCGTCACCTCTTCAACCTTGAAGACAAGGATGTATCCATCCTTTGGCTGCGTGTAGATAGCGATGACCATCCCTTTGCCTATCGTGCCTATACAGATCCCACAACGGAAATACCGAAATAGACCGACTCCTTGAGTACATAGAAATGGCTACAGATTCTGTGCTGAAGCAGATTCCGCTCGCAGAGATCGTGATACTTGGTGATTTTAACGCCCATCATGCCAATCTTCACTGTTCACGTACTAACGATCGTGCGGGAAGATCTTTTCATGATTTTGCTTTGCCATATGGTTTGACACGATTGGCATCATCGCCCACGCGAATCCCAGACGTGGAAGACCATACTCCTACCCTGATGAACCTTCTGTTGACCTCCCATCCGGACAGCTACCTGGTTTCCGTCAATTCTCTTTAGAGCTTGTCAGACCACGGCCGGATTTTGTAGGCTATCGTCGCGTTGGGCCCTATACGTCAGCAGATAGGGATGGGATGCAGTCATTCTTGGTATACTACCTATGGGGGCAGATTTTATATAAACTGCAAAAAGCAGATAAGTCATAAATTGAAGTGTTATCTCCTTTGTAAATGTAGATGATTTGTGGTCAAGTAATACTGTAAAGTAAAAAATCACAGCTTTGTATTTCTGAAATACAAAGATTAACAGTATTATAACTGGCACAACTATACTAACCTGCGGTTATATACACGGAGAAGAGATGTCATAGACAATATAGAACTCTCTGGCATCACTTTGCTGGTATCGCTGGCTATTGGCTGTGTTGTTGAAAAGATAAGTAAGATGAGAAAGCAGAACTATTTCTGTATATCTAATCTCGCATGTGAGAGAAATTGAATGAAAAGAGAGAGAAAGAAACAGTACACATATTTGCTGTCTCTTTCGACTAAAACGCAGCCATACTACACATTTTAGCCTAGGTTTTCCTATAGTATTATAGTACTCTTTGGCCTTTGCTGGTTTCCCTTCTCTATTTACATATATTACCGCTATGAAAAAACAATCTAAAGTCAAATCAAAGAACTGACATCTGTCACATGTCAATCATCATTGGTCTGTTTCTATTTAACAAATTTACAAAAAGAAGTACAAAATTTTATTTCTTAATCCCAATAAGTTAACAACATTAAATTTATGAAGTGTAATACGTAACTTAAAGTTGTAAATACAAGATATAAAACGCATTGTGAAATTGAAAAACACGTATTAAGTAAAAAGAAAATATTCCATGTTCTGTTAAATATTAGCTATTGTTCTTTAGTTCAAGGCAAAGCATATAGTTAAAAAAGCTATTGTCTCAGATATTAGAATCTAGCATGTCGGAATGCAAGCATTTAATTACCGAATGGCTAAGTGAATATGCATCCCTCCAAGAAAATGAAATAAAAAGCTTTGCTGCTGAACATGAACATAATCATGAAATTGCAACAGCTATTTTTAATTTACTTTATGATGAAGAGAAGGAAAATGAGATTGATATGACAAAGAATGTTGAATTGGATCAAGAGGTAATAATAATAAATAATGTTAAAGTTATTTGGGGTTGTATTATAATTCTAAGGGTGAGGGAGCATCTCCTCTTATCATGAACTATTACGAACATGTGGTGTGACCACATGTTCGAAATAGTTCTAGGATAAACACAGCCAAAATCTATTTAATTCAACCATTATATTCCTAATTTTAGTGCATATCTTTCCCACTTATTTATATCCTTAAAATATTATCAAGGATATAATTATGGATGTAATTATCTTTTACATGTATAATTATTATATGTAGCTACAATACAATAAAATATGAATATTATGTGTAAAGGTTTTTAAGTTGTTATTGTTCATCATCATCATGGGCGAACAATCGGGTGGTAGACGTCTACCGCAACCCATAGACATCTTCACAACCCAGTGGTTTGCAGGTCTTGTTTAAAAAAGTCTCAAAGAACCCCCAGGAAGTATTGGTTAAGAAATATCAAGTTCGGCGGCTGGCCCATCATATTGTGCATGGTAGTATAGGGTATACCTTTCCATTTTATATTCAGAGCACCTTTCTGGAATTTATTTGGCCTTAAATGTAAATTATTTTTATATCTCAGCTTCTACTACTAGCAACATTTACTTTATGATATAGAATTTACTTCGTATTTTCCTAAAATCATTTCATGTTATTTCATTTCAGATGTTAGAAAAAGTTTGTGTGCAGTTATTCAGCTTCTACAGATCCAAAGAGGTTGAACTGCAAAGATTTACGCTAAAGTTTGTTCCGACATTAATCTATGTATACCTAAGTATTGTAGCTCAAGGCAACACAAAATCTTGTAGAAGTATAGAGACATTACTTATTGGTACATATTCCTTTTATATTTTATGACATATTTATTTGTAAGTTTGTGTCTTATAATTTGTACTTTATTTTTCAGGTCTATATAACTTTGAAGTTGTGGATGAAAACGGAAAACCAAAAGTGGTCTCTTTCAGACTACCCTCATTAGCACAATCTTCAATTTATCATGATGTAAATATTTACATATGCCTTGTATAAGAATTGTAATAAAATAAATAAAGCATTGCCCATAAAGACAAGCACTTAAGGAAGCATTATTTTATGAATATTGTAGTGTGCCCATTTGATTTTTATGTAATAATATGATTCTTAATGATTACAATAAAACTACTTTTATGGATTTTATCGCGGTTTATTAAATTATTTATGTAGCCTGACATTTCAGAAGCTTTACAGCAACCATGGTCACGGGTGGACTAAGACAGATGTCCTGATGTACCAAGTTTTTAAAAGTACCCGATTAACACAAACAGTACTTATTATATCTTGCTGTCTACATAAATAATTAAATAAACCGCGATAAAATCCGTGAAAGTAGTTTTATTGTAAAGACTAACATTTGTGTAAACATCAAACAAAAAAAAAGACATTAATATGATTCTTAATGATTAAATTACTAAATATTTAGTTGAAAAGATAATAAATTTCCACTTTTATTTGGTTACAGCCATTATCATTAGGACCTCAATTTTTAACCGAAAGTTCATTAAGAAGATGGGAAGAGTGTAATACAAAGTTGATCAGCTGGGGTCCACACCCACAAGTTGAAGTTATCAATGCTCAAAATCGTCTAAAAGTTATGGCTGCACTACTTTTTATATACAATCGACAACTAAGCTCCCTATCCAAGCTAGCTATGAGGCATTTGTGTATTGCCGCGTCTAGGTATGTTTACATTCATAATTAAATTGAAAATCTTAATCTAACTTCTCTTTATACGAGAAGACGACAAACAAGTAATTGGAGCCCTTAGGTGACTACCAGCTCCTATTCTCTTAGCTCTCCTTTCCCCTTCTTCCCAAAGGACCACTTGCTACTCACAAACCTCATAAAACATGTCAGCATAACATGCAAGCAATGTGAGCAAGAGATTCCTACCCAGTGTTGCCAGCCCAATTCGGCTGCAATGCAGCATGGTCTACATCTAAGAATTTAAGTAATAACTTTCCGATATCAAAATAAGTAATTTTAAATAAATAAGTTTCTTAGCAAACTATTCCTATCTACAGTCTTTTTAAGATACTAACAACTCAAATGATGATGTCAGAACAAAATGATTCATAAGTTTTTTCATTGCTTACTCTTATATAAGTGTTTTTTGATTTAGATTGTGTTCTTAAGCTTCAAAACACTACACTATACTGAAAGAAAGAATAAACCTTTCATTCCTCCACAAATAAACCACAGGCATAGACAATTAAAACATTATTATTGTATACTTTAACTAATATCTACAATACATATGTACATATAATAATAGTATCTGTGGACATATTGTAAGGATTTGTGTGACAGGTACTAGGACAGGGACAGGTAAAACAAATATATTTAATATTTTTTTCATAAATTAAAAGAAATATGTAATTTATGAATTTAACAAACATCTATGACCTGGCCGTCACATGCGCGGCTTACCAGAATTGTGTTACCATTGCACCAACCGATCATTTAACAGATTAGTTTTAACATTATTGTGGATGCGTTTGTTTAATATTTTTTGGTGACTACTGAAACATTAACTTGCAGAAGCTGCCGACGTCACGCAGGTGATTTGATCACCTCCTCCGCCACCCTCATTAATTTGAGACTCACAAACTATAAATAATGACAGTATAATCATCACATCACAACAATTTTCTTTAGTAGCATTAATTGTCATACAAGCAGTTGATGATTATTTACCCTCCTTCCAATGACCAAGTTCACTAACTGCACATAACGTGACGTCATAGCTGTAATTATTGGGCGGTATCATCTTAGGCATCTCTCGGGCCGTATACAGGTGCAGTGCAACATGACACTACGTCTTACAAAAGTGTACTCTCTTCCTTCTTTTTTAAGACCTATTACTGTAATTATTATATTGGAATGTTCTAGAATAGTAACTCAAGGGTTTAAAAGGAAAGGTGCAAAAAATATACAAAGGATACCAGTGTCTTCTACTTTTCTGTTGGAACTGATTGAGGGCACATATTTTGCCATGTTCAATGAGTTCTACACGCTGGCATTCCAAGCTGTGAAGGACATCGATCAGCGCGCGCAGTATGAACTACTGCCGGATGTAATGTTAGTAACGAGTGCAGTCGTTAACTCGCTGAAGGACAATCCCACAGGTTTGTTGATGATAGTAAAATAGATTATAGATCTACTTGCAGGTTACAGGCATTGTGATTGTCTTACAAAAAAAAACGCCATCTAGAGCCTGTGTACCTGCAGTTGGAAAAAGTTTTATTAAACTTTCTACGGGTTCACTCCCATCCCGCTTAATGTGGACATCATTCCAAAGCTTCTACGTTATTACTTAGCGCACATCTTCAGTTGGGATGGTTGCTACTTTCATCAAAGTCAAGAACTTGATCTAGATTGCCACAGTAGTAAAGATATGGGGCATTGTGCTATAATTTATTTTTCTGTTACTGGAAGGTTTTTTTCTAATAAGAATTATTTGAGGATACAAAATTAGTATTAACGATATTTTTGTAATATCTATAAATGTTAAATGTATATAATTGTTGTTTATTTTTGTGCAATATATTTACTAAAGAAAATTTATAGATAGAGTAGGTATATTTTTGTAAACAATAATGTTGGCCTATGTTAGAATAGAAAAAAGACAATGTTTTTGCTTTAGGTGACGGTTAATAGCAAGAAATTTGCGTCCGGAATGTATGAGGAGTTGTCGCAACAAGACGCCCTCTTTTTCAGAAACGATCAAAACTGACAATAGTAATATCGCGCGACGTGCTCAGATCGAGAAGTCCTCAAAACAGGAAAATTTCAAATCCAGAGCTGCCCCTTGTAAAAGGATGTCACCGAACAACCCGTACACGTTTATAAATGTATATTTTCATCGAGAATTACTATAGATAATAAAATTACTATAAATAATAGAATTACTATAAATAATAAAATTACTATAAATAATAAAATTCATAGGATTTTTATTGAATATTGAAAAGATCGTTTGTGTATTGTGTAGTTGCGTTATGCGCCCTGCAATAATAGCGTTTTTTAACATTGGCTTGGCTTCTTCCCTCCGTACTCGTGCTATCAGAGCAGCTAAAGCGGATGACATTAGCTAAAAATTGCAATTATGTTAGTAATTAAATTTTACCTAAATAAATATATCAATTACTATAGAATTGGGGGCGCTTCTTACGATTATGTTATTTATGTAGGAAGCGTACAAAAAGAGCACCAAGAAGACACCAGTAGATGCATGCTTTTTTACGATAGTAGAAAAGCAATGGTTTTCCATTTTTATTTTTATAAAACCCTGACGTGATATTTGATTTTAGGTCAACCATACGACGGTCCCATGGGAATAAATGTAGCCTTATCTCCAGCTACGACAACAGTGACTATGCCGAAGTCGATGATCACAAATGCCTCATTCCGTACTAAAAAACTACCAGGTATTTATATTGGATTCACTGTCGATAATCATATTTCTATCAATTTACCAGTATCGAATATTTTTTTATTATATTCGATATTTTACAATTCACATAGTATATTTATCTACATAGTATAGACGGTTTTTTATCTACCTACTTATTACAATAGATATATTTTTCACGTACAGATGGATACACTTCATTAATAATACTGCCGAATCAATGTTCATAAAAAAAATATAGTTTAACAATTTTTATTAATACTGACATGGTCATGGGGTAAACAAAAATATTGTTATTTCTGCAACAATCGTCCTGTTTCAATGGGCGCATAATTGGTACCTGGTAAAACACAGAACATGTGTATTGTGAGATAAATGTGTGTTGCCCACGTTTTGCATGATGTACAAAAACACAGTTGATTTTAAGGCCACATCATTCATACTTTTCCTGTAACTCAAACGCGTGCTAGCCGTTATAATTAGAGAAACATACAGTTTAATAGAAAAATGTGTCCAACCTAGTCGCGAAAGAACAATACGAGATGTGTTCATTTAAAATTAATAGAAATTATAAATATGATGAAAATCCTTATTCGAATTCTACTTTCAAATATTTGCCATTTTAACATCTCACACATTATAACAAGTTAATTTCACACTCTTGCTTTGTATAAGTCCCCACCTATTTCTGTGTAACGAAAAGGGCAAGGGCATAATCAGAAATAATATTCAATTATAAATATGCATTTAGTAGCACTGTTCAACTCAAAAATACAAAATAAATATTGAAACCACTACGATATTATTATAATTCATGAATTAAAATGTCCCGTAGGCCTGATAGTCATGGTGAACCAGTCACCGCCTTAGAAATGTTCATGACCCCGAGTGTACTAGAAGTCATGAACTCATCACGGGACTATCAGCTGTGGTGCCATAGGCATTTGAACTGAAATTTATGTAATTGTAAACATTTTTAAATGTTTATTAATTTAATTATTGTCGTTAAGCACAACATGGTTTTTGTTACATATTGTATACACACTACACTCATATCGAAGTATGCAATATATTCTAGAGTTTTATTAAAAGTAACCCAATTCACACAAGAACGACAATTTCATGTGAATAACATTGAACAATTATGTAATCGTTCAATGTTAAACACGCTTTTGAAGTAAATTAGGTCATTTTAATTATTTTATATGTTTCATAACATTTTCAGTTATGTAATGAAAATACTTTAAATATATTTGTGATAAATTCTTCAATTAAAGATGAAATGAAAAAATGACCCTTACCTTACACGTTTATAGTGCACAATATATCGTGAAAGGTGAACTGTATTTTTAGAAAAAAAAAATTTGTTCTCGCTGAGTCATACCTGTTATTCTCGCCATCTTCACGTAGTATTGCTAACTTATTTGCTACGTAGATCATTTGCTTGCTGTGTTTTTTAATTTTAAATGGCTCGCCTCAGCTAGCCTTGTAGTCTGAAAATTTGTCACGTGTCTTTAAGTTAAATATAAAAGTTTCTCTTGCGTCATGGTTATATTTGAAATATATTTATTTTATTACAGATGATATTCCAATACAAGCGGGCCAGGCAGTGCCCACAGATACGGCGGAGTTCCTCTCAGCCATCACCGAGGAGTGCGAGAACGAAGCGGCGCCGATCCAAAGAGGCGCGGGCGCCAGAAATTCCAAACCCAAACTCAGCGCCTTTCCTGTACTCAGTAAGAAAAATAAAGACGGCAAAGATAAAAGTGGAAATCCATCGGAGAAGAAAGTCACGGTCAAAGAATCGACTAAGGGTATATGGAACGCGCTGAGCGGAGGCGGCGACATGGTGGACGCACACCAAAAATCAAACGAAAACTCTGCAGATACCAGCGGCAGCTTGAAGGATGAAATCTCGATGTCTTCTGTGCAGAACAGCGTAGACACTTCAGACTCCCGCTCCCAAGTGACGACGGATTCGCTCGACATGGAGACTCCTCGATTCTCCGCAATGCAAGTCAGTTCGGTGTAAACTCCCACGCGTCCACTTCCAAATATATTCTGAATGTGGTGGTCTTAGTCATCAATGCTGTGCTGGATCGGTGTAGGCTAGTTTAATTCCAATCTGTTGTCTTAGCTCGTAGTTGTACCTGAAAGGGGGAGTCTGTTGTTCCTCCCCACGTATACGGTGATATGTGAATGTTAACTTAATTAAAGGTGTATGATGTAATACAAATTATTTTATTTTTAATTTTGATATGTGGTATATAAGTATTTATTTGTCAGGGTTGGTGGATTAATTTTGCTAGGACAGGCTAACCGTCACGCCTAAACATGGTTTACTGCTTGTAGTGGCGGTTGGAGCTCAGTAGGCTGGGGTGAACCCAGGCGACGCTCATTAAACCGAAGTGGTAGCACTTTGTATTCCATATAAGAGAGGGGACTAAAGAGCAAAAGGTGACGCTTTTACTCATGGGGCAAGGGGCGAGGATGGGAACCACACGCACTGCCCCAAAGTTGGTGGGGTTGTTATGTCCGCCCCTTTCGGTACTAACTTGGTATCGAGGTGCACTGTTGAATTGTAGTTCCTGGGCGCCTCGCCAAAGGCTGCACTGATGGCAAGTATTAAAGTCGTCGCCGTTTTGTACAAATTACCGTATAACGTCACGGCTAGCCATTTTAAAAAACGGCCGTTTTGTTTTGTGACCGGCTTATGATTAGCCACATTGAATATGGCTGAGTAAAATTGCGCCGGACAGTGTTCGGCTTAGACTTATATATATATATATAAGTCTAAG
>JAFELO010000872.1:902159-923874 GCA_017140195.1 Eumaeus atala
AACGCCCAACTCTCTCTGGCGCAATTTCACTCAGCCGTCTTCAATGTGAATAATGTGTGCTAATCGCTGGCCCACTACAAAATAAACAACATTGTTTATGTATTCAATGCCTATGCTTATATAGGCCGTCTTATTACTTTCGTGTTTTCCTATTTTACTATTTGGTTACCAGACCTACTTCTATCATTAAAAACTTTGTTCTATACTTTGTTCTCTTTAGGTACCTGCATAGACAATACATACATTTTCTTTTTTTTTTCGGAGGGACCTACTACTGATTGGCGGACTTGTCCAGCCCTAACAGTTCGACTGATTACGGAAGACTTTTAGTCTTCTGGTTATAGAGGGACAGACCCCCCTCCTTTCCCGCAGATGGGAAGAAGCAAACCGGAATTTTAGTGGACATTACCCTATCACGGTTATGTTTGGGACCGAAAAGGGGGAGCGGTGCCACGCCCCACGCTAGTGGGACGGCGCGCGCACGATGCCGTTTAATGTTACGGGACGTGTTTAAGAAAAGTTGAGCTCGTCTTTCGGTTTGGCTTGTCAGAGGAGGCCGGCCTCCTCCCCCACCCTCTGACGGGTGGGGTCGATTCGAGCGGTACGAGCGGTGTATATCGAATTGGTTCTAGCAGGAAGAGAATGCATTTATGCACTACAATACATACCTACACACTTGTGCACCTTACATACGGACAGGAATCATAGTCCATTGTAATGTTGAGGTAAATTAATCAATTTTAAGAAGTAATTCATCGATACAGAAAAAAATAATTTCATTTTCAAGCTACATTACGAATACCTTAGAAGGTAAATATCACACATAAACAGATGATTGAAGTCATGACAAAATTATAATATCTCTTTGTCGACAGACGTAAGTGTTATATGGTATATTTGTAACTCAATGCCCACGTTTCTACACGTAGAATTTATTGTTCTCAAAGCACTGCTTTTAGTCAGTGTTGATTCTGAACGTATGTCGACATGAAGTACTTTATTTTATACTTAGTTCTGTTTTTCACATTTTGTAATTTGGCTGCCACCGAGATGCGTTCAACTAGCCAGAGAGCGGACTCCTCGGCGCAGGTGGTCCTTTTAAAAGAACACAAGAAGAACATATTTTACGAGGACTTCATATTATATGTGTAAGGTTTTTTATATTGTATAAGGGGGCAAACGTGCAGTCGGAGCTTTTTGAGTATTACGTGAGCGAGAATTATATCGCCGGTCGTGCCAGCCCAATTAGGCTGCAATGTAGCATGGCACCTCTTAATGAGGATCTGGATCTTATCACAACAAATAATTGAAAGAGCTATTTTAAGTTATCCAACACCGATACCTGACACACCTAACACATCTTGTCGCTTTTTTTTTTCGGAGGGACCTAATACTGGTTGGCGGCGCTAGTCCAGCCACAACAGTTCGACTGACTACGAAGACTTTTTTGTCTTCAGGTTTAGGGAGACGATAGGGGGACAGACCCCCTCTTTTCCCGCAGATGGGAAGAGATGAACCGGGTTGATTGTGGGCGTACCCTATAGTGATTATTTTTGGGACCGAAATGGGGGAAGCGGTCCCCCTCCCCCACTCTAGTGGGACGGCCGCGCACGATGCCGTTTAAGTTGCGGTGTCGTGGATAAGGATAATTACATCTTGTCGCGCTTCGTGTGGTATGTATGGTGGGCTATTGGCGGGAAGGGGGACAGGCGGGCAACGCATCTGCTTGTCAGTAATAATGATGCATGGCGTCAGTAGTCGTGAAATGGCTCCGATTCCTCGTTTGCCTCCCTATGCCATAAATGAAAAAGGCACCGTGTCTCTTTCGTCTAAAAATGTTTGACATACATTACATTGCGGCAGGCAGATCGAAGCGGAGCCATACTAACATTCCAATTTCAGTATCTTGCCTCGGAACCCTTGCATCAGCAGATGCGTTGCTCACCTTCAGCTCATCGCAGCAATGGTCCTATACTCACAACCGCACGAATCGCGACAGCATAGCTATCAATTATAAGACGGAATCATATTATTAAGTGATATTTTGTAAGAGGTAGTGCCATGCTGCATAGGACGACTTAGTTCCATGCATGGTGCATGACACTACATCCTCTTTTGCAACAGAATTGGGCTGGCACGACCGGGGTGGTCTCCTATCGCTCACTTGATACCGCTCACTTGATGATAAAGTGACACCAACGGTGTGGCGATTCGTGCGGTTTGTGAGTAGGCGGTGGCCCATTGAAAAAGGAAAAAATCCAAAAGGAGGGCAATGTATCGGCATAATTATGCTGATTCATAGGCGTCGGTAGTTGTTGAAAGGCTCCGATTTCTCCTTTGGGGACAAATGTGACTATACTATAATAAATAAATATATATATATTTAATTACCTTGCCGGCACTATTCGACAGGAACAGCATTGCACCTCTTACTAAAACTGTATCTGTTTTTACAAAATACAATGATGATGATGCCATAGGTACTTAGTGATGCAGATAGTAATTAGCCTTGTTTAAATAACACATGATTGATGTCATAATAGATTATAATAACAATTGCCGCTCAAGGAACAAAATTTCTCTACAGATCGTGGTAGTAATAGTCTCACATACACCGTGTAGGTAACCGCAGCGAATAGTACGCATATGACAATGAAGTCTCTGGTATTTCTAAGCTTTGTGGTGCTTCTTGTTATGTCGTCGTGTACGGCTCGAGACTTGGTTGTCGGTTCGACCCACAACACTCGCTTAGTGTGGCAACAGAAAATAAATTATATGGCTATCCCATTCCGGAGGCGCGTGAAAAATGTGTTTTACAATGATCCAGCTCAGCGCGTTATACAGGTAACATTACTAAACGGTTGATAACTTAAGCATGATAAAATACGCACCAAAAACATATAAACGACAAAACGTAATTAACACCTAAATATCTTTTTGATAGCCAGCGGGGACCTACTGTGACGTAATAGGCCAACACGACCGGGGAAGTCCCTCTCGCTCACATTTTACCTCGTTCTGCCCCTTACGTAAACTCAAACCGCACGTTTGAGTTTACGCAACTACATTTCCGCAAGGGCTTACAAACTTTGGCACAACTCTCTGGCTGTAAGAATGTTTATGTCACCAAAACATCTACTGCTTGCTTGCCTACATTTTTTGCATTGAAAGCAAAATTGCACATCGATCACAAGAGGCGACTATCGACTTATGTAGAGGTTTACATGTGTCAGAGGCAATACCGCTACATTTAACGAAAACATGATAGGATCGGCTGTGTGGGGGCGGCCTGAGAATACCCTCACCCTTAATCCAAGTCCAGCGCGACGTGAAAGCCGTCAAAGTGTACCCTTAAGATCTAGGACGCTCCAGCAGGTTGGTTGTTTAGTGTCCCGAAACCTAATCTGCGAATGCCTGCTCAGCGTGGGAATTACGAGCATTTACTTCAAATGGACTAAAACAGCGATATTCGGCCCCTAGTTCCCGTTAGTTCTACTAGTCCTGGCCACGGTAGCGACCTCGGCAGCGGTGGAATAAGGGGGTACTAAGAATTTAGGCTAGGGGATATGGATCGCTACTACTGATTTGACCTGGCTACGTGTAACTGACGAACGTTTCGACTAGATAACCACTTGGTTGAGCTGGAGGTGGAACTGGAGAAAATCTGATGGCTCGTTCTAGTGTTATGTGAAGTCCGAAGACAAGGTAAAGAGACCATAACTCTGCCATTGGGTCACCTATTCTACTTCAGGGAAGGCGACACTCCATCACAAGGCGGCGTGGGAGTCTTCGTGAATAAGTCCCTCGTAGACAACATCGTCGAAATCTCTAGTGTGTCGGGTAGGGCGGCGTATCTCATACTTAAACACTACAGGAAGTTCAGCCTCAAAGTGAACCTCGACTCATTCCGATGACGACATAGAGGCAACTAATGAGGATGTCTCAAAGGCCTTATATAACACCTATAAGGTCCACTCTAATGTTGTTATGGGGAATTTAATGCCAGACTCCCAGAGTCTGGGAACGTATGGAGTCAGAAGTCGAAATCGCAGGAGGCAAATGCTGGTAAAGTTCCTCGAGAAAGAGGCCCCATGGGAAGTGGATATGGCAGAGCACCGTTACTGTGACAAGGAATGAGATTGACTTTATTATAACGAACCAAATGCATATATTTAGGGATGTACCCGTGATTGACTAGTTTAAGACAGGAAGTGATCACCGAGTGGTTAGAGGCTCCGTGAATTTCGACGCGAGCGTATCCGATTGGTAAAGTCAACACTTTGTTCTAACTTCCGCAGAACCATTGTAGATATGTCGGAAATTATAATGGCAATCGACGAGGCCATGATTGGCGCGACTGGTTCCATGCGGTACTTGGATGAAGGATATTGTAGGAGAAAGTATACGAGCAGGAAAGATAAAGTCTTGGATGAGACGCTTGGACTTTGGAGGGAACGCAAAGCACATGAAGTCGTTACGTCTGCCAATGTCAAGCTTCTTTCAAAGCGAATCCGCAACTAATACACCGAGACCTTCGCTGCTCAAATATACAAAGGGTTGTCGAAGCGATTGAGCAGAATAGTGTGTTGAAAGTTTTTTGGAGAAGCTTGGAAGAAGTTAACTGACAAACTGATTCTGGGGTTACGTTTCTTCTAAGCCTGAGATCTTATCAGAGATCGAATCTCTCTATATCAAGTTGTATATGTCGCACGCTCTCCGGATACCCCGAACATCGATCCCCGTCCAAGCCTGACACGATATTTCTCAGGCGATCTTCCGGACGTCAGCTTGAGTGAGATTAGTCTAGCTCTTGCGCAGCTTAAAGGGGGAAAGACTCCGGGGAAGGACGGAATTACGGTCCAGCTTCTTAGAGCAGGAGGCGAACCTGTGTTACGAGAGCTAATTAGTTATCCCTCAGCGGGGCGTTCCTTCGAAGGCATGGCGTGGAAGTGACGTTGTTTTGTTTTTAAGAAGGGTGACAAATCACTTCTACAAAATTACAGACCAATTTCACTTCTTGGCCATATTTACAAGTTGTTTTCAAGAGTTACTCACCACTAAGTTTGCCGAATTCCAGCCTTAGTATCATGTACCACATTTTGACCATAGGGCCAGTTGTAAAAGACACATGAGTACAATCAGCCCTTGCCTTTGTGGAATATGAAGAGCTTAAGACTCCGTCGAAACCTGTGCTGTTCTGCAAGCTTTGCAGCGATGCCAGGTCGATTGGCGATACGTCGAGGTACTGAGAGCATTCTGATTCCGGGAGGTCAATGAAGGCCAATCCGATTCCATCGAGGATTGCGACAGGGGGATGTCATTTCCCCGTAACCGTTCACTAATGTCTTTAAGACTTTAAACTGGGCACAGTGCGGCATAATTGTCAACGGCGAGTATCTCCCACATCTTCGTTTCGTCGACGATATCGTAGTGTTGGCCGAATCGTTGGAGAGCTTTCAAGAAATGTTGCCCAGCCTAAATGAATGCTCCCGACGTATTACGCTTAGGAAGAACTTGGACAAGACAAAGGTCATGTTCAACGAACAAGTTCTCCCTAGGCCGGTAACGTTGATGGTGGTATTCTCGAAGTCGTAGACGAAGCCGTCTAACTTGGATAATTATTGCAATTAGGTAGATATAAGTTCTAGAAGGCAGCATTCCGGATGCTTCGTCACATTCTACGTCGCCACACCGTGATGACCTACGGGACCGAAACATGGCCTCTTAACTTAGGACTGGTCCGCAAGTTTGCGGTAGCTCTATGGGCTATTGAACGTGCTATGTTGGGTGTTTCACTGTCCGACAGAATTCGTAACGAAGTCATAAGGCATATAACTAAAGTATCCGATATCACGCGACGAATAAGCTCGCTGAAGTGGCAATGGGCTGTTCATTCACTCAGAAGCAATGGCAGACGGGCCTGTAAGGTTCTGGAGTGGAGGCCGCGTTTAAGAAAACGAATTGTTGGTCGACCGATGATCTGGTGGAAGGACGATCTCCGTACATTGGCTGGTTCGGGATGAAGGCAAGTAGCAGGAGATCGGTCGTCTTGGCGTTCATTGAAAGAGGCCTATGTCCAGCAATGGACCTTTTGGTAGGCTGATAATGATGAAATGATAATGACGATCGGTTATTCTAAGTGAAATTTTGAATAGTTTCCAAAATCAATTGCAATGTTTTGTCGAAGTAGGCACATATTATATTAAGGTGCGTTATAAAATTTTCGTAGTAGGTTGTTGTTCCTCAAAGTGCTACAATTTTTACCGTTGTATTTGTAAGTTGTGAACAAATACATACATCACTTACAGGAAAGTCCCCCGGTCTTTCCCCGTACTTGCGGTAATAAAAACATTGTTAACACATTCTTTTGTGTGTAGTTATTAGATAACCAACAAGTATTTAAATATATTAGTTTTACGCAATTGCAGAGCGCAAACGAGCATGTAATCAATTGACAGCATGCCCCCCCCCCCCCCTAATAATATAGAATTGGCATGTATGCCAGTGCAAAATTATTGAGTAAACTCAATAGTGAGAAGTAAATATTTCTGACTTCTATAAATTTAGTAAAAGTAATAGTAATGACTATTTATTTTTGAGCACTTTTGACTAACACAATTAAACTCTTTTTGTGGCATGACGTGAACCTCACCTTTCTTCATTAGAAAAGGAAATTTGATGTTTTTCTTTGCCAAGAAGAACAAATGGATGTTTTCTCAGGCATATAGGTACTTTTTTAAACACAAGACCATTTGGTTCGGACAAAACGAAGGGAACTAAAACAAGGACTAACGTTTTTCTTCTCTGTGTGTGTGCAGGGCGTAGTGGCTACAGACTTGGATCGCACCGACGCCAGCGCAACGGTATCTGGGGGAGGCGTTGACTCTACCTTCGTCAACATTCGTTTGAAGAGCACTCGCGGTGGCAGCTTAAATTATCAAATTGAAATATACGTGTGATCTTAATCTTCATTTCGTATTTATTTAAGTAGTTGCGTGCATCCATTTACTTAAATTAAGTTCAATAAAATAAACAGATAGGCGCGGTGTCGCGCGAATGTCTTACCTGTCACAGTCAGGAAAGACATTTCTACTCGCAATTTCGACGGTACCCACCAATGAGGCGTGCCTATGTATTACAGAGTATTATTTTATTTATTTATGTACAAGTATTTATTACTTACTTATTTATCTATGATATATTGGCATAAACTATCTATCAGGCGAGTTGTTCGATTAGGTATATTAAACTAATATTGGCAAGGACTATGACTCAACAGACTCCATGCCTACATGCATAACGCTGGGTAACGAAACCCGGTTTTGTAACAACACCTTTTAGCAAAATATTATTTACCTTACGTACACATTTTATTAAAGTAAAAATTAGTGTCTGGGTTTCGGATCAAGCTACAAAGAATTTTTGAATTTGCAAATAAAAATGCTGTGTAAGGAATTTAGCGATTTTACAGCCCACTACTTCGGAATGGAAGTTAAACCGTCCTCCGACTCTTGGTTTCTAATCGGTATTTTTTGTGGGGCACGCGAGGATATGTTGTCCTCATATTAAAGTTGGACAAGATGGAAGTAGGTACAAAAAACCACGGACTTGCAACTTTCGACAATAAAGAAGTGACAAAAAATATTGCCTGCCGCCTATATGATTTATCACTACATAAATAATTATTTATCGTACATTGTCTATTCAGATATACGTAATCTTGTCATAAATATGTAACACAGAAAAAAATACTTTTTTATTATTTGTATACAACATGTAATGCTTTCATAGTGTGATTGCTTAAACCAGAAAAGTAAAACAATCAAAAAGATAAAAGCTTATTCGAAGTGGTCTCCGTTGGCTGCAATAATGTCTTCAAAATGGCATATATCATAATTCAGAGGATATATCATAATTCAGAGGATTATAGTCGTGACTACATGAAGGATAGTCTTCAGCTGTGACCAAGTCCGGAACGTTAATTTTAACCAAGATTGGGTAGATCGAGCTATATGATGTGGTCCCGAGTGTCCTGGATGGACCATACGTTCCCAATATATCTTGATACACTTGTGCCGATGTTTTGATACCTTTTCCACAAAAGTACTCCTTCATAGCTAACACCCCTTCAAACCATCATTGAATACTCTCGTTGTAACTCTGTCGATTAATTGGGAAGCTTCCTTAAACCTTCGAGAATAAATATGATCATTTTGTTTGTTAAAATGTTGCTCAATTGTAAAAAAATCTCATCCGTAAACAAAAATTTTCTGTGACCTCCCTTTGCGTATCGCTTGTTTTGATTTTACCATCCTATTCATCTTCTATCTATCTATCTCTAATTCATCAGTTAAGAAATTACCAGCGCGTCTCTTATAGGCTACAAGTCTTGAGCGATGTCTCTTAAACGACATGGTTCTAGGTGCTGTCTTCAGCTTCCCGAGATAAAATCTTTTGCTTTCGGACAGGATTTCATCGAATTCTTTCCCGTGCTGCATGGATCACTTTTTCTTACGAACACTACTTGGACGTCCAGATCTTTCTCTATCACAATCAGAGGAAGTCTCATTGTACCTATTAATAGCCCGGTACACAAACATTTGACTAATACCAAGTGTATGGAGAGTATTATAAATTGTATTTGGCTCCATACCTACTTTGTGTAATGCAATCACAGCGATTCTGTTTTATTTACCACCTCACTCCATTTTAACATCGCAAAATATTGTACAACGTATGGGCGCCAAAATGGGATAACACAATTAACAAATGTATACAAATGACCGATTCCACATTCAAGTGTAATTTTTTTTTATTTTTAATTGTAACAGTATTTATGGCCAGAATAAGTATAGAAATGACGGAAATCTAACTGTCTTAACTTTATAATTTAGACGACTACCGATGACCACAGGCACCAATTAATTATTTTGCAGATGTGTTACCTTCCTTCCATCGCCCCCTCCAATGGGCCACCAAAAACTCACAAACCGCTAAAATCGACAGGATAGCTGTTACTATATATTGTAAGCTTATTGTTATGTAAGGTACCTCCCCTGTCGTGCTGGCCAGATTAGACTGTAATGCAGCTTGGAACTACTACATATGGGTCACATCTTCACTTCACCATTATCACTATTCACTCACCGGGCCATGTATAAGCAATAGGTATTCAGAATATTCTGCCATACTTCATTGTTTGCAATGATCACGATAAGGCTGACCGACCATGTTTTCTAAACGCTCTAACTGGTTCACTCATACGTGTTTAGTTTGTTGCTAGATGTTGGTTTTATTGAAATCAGTGCTAGGCTTGTGTGGGTATACATTATAAAAAGATAAGGATCTATTACAATCACTCTCATATCGGGATGCATCTCTCCCAACTGCGGAAGAGAGGGAGAGAGTCACTACTTCTTTCGACCCCAAACATAGACTCGTCGCTCAACGAGCACTTATAGTATATGTACTCATAATAGTACGATCTAGCTGTATTGATATTCTCTTCGTCTCCACAGCATAAGTTCAGGTTTGAATAAAAACAAATTTACAAATAAAATGTTATATGTTACAAATAACGGTATGATGTGTTACGTATGTTATAACATTTTATGCGTAAAGTTGTTTTTTTTTTGAAAGGGTATGACGTTAAACTTTAAAACAGTACTTATCAAATCTTTTCAATAAAACAGACTTGACAAAGGTCAAAGATGCAAGTAACTCGAAGATAAAGTAGTTAGTGATTTCATGTTAGGTCTCTGAATTGTAAACACGAAAGGGGTGAAATATGGGAATGGTATTACACGATCTGTGCTCTCAGCCGCTGGGTAGTTGCACATTTAGGAACTTTCTGTTGAATGTAAACATCAAATAAATATATTTCCCCAAATATCAAATAATACCTATGTTTATAATATATGTACAGGAAAAAATATATGCATAGGAAAAAGTGTACAATCACGGAAAATACTAGGTACTGAGGTACAGATTTCAAACAATGTTTGTATTCTTTGAAATCAGTTGTCTATGTAGCGTTTATCGGACGATAATAAGTGTTTGTATAAAATGTTCTTAGAAAATGTCCATTGGTCAAGAGTGAGGTTTCAAACATAAGTACCAACTTGCACAGTATATCCATACTACACACACACACACACACACACACACACACACACACACACACACACACACACACACACACACACACACACACACACACACACACACACGCACGCACACGCACACACACACACAGAGAGAGAGAGAGAGAGAGAGAGACTCACACCCACACCACAATTCCGGATTAAGCTGTCGCGGTGCCTGTAGCAAATTCTATTCTGGGATCCATGATTATCTATTACTTTAAGTATTTATGTCATATGGAACGTTTTAGGCCCAGTAGACTTTGCTTCGGAACTGGGCTCATGTAAGCGAGGGCCCATAGTAATTGCTTGGTTGATCTAGCACTGCCCAGGTACTTACAGCTTTTGATAATAGGTTATCCAGGTGTGGAAATAGGGTCTCCGGAATAAAGGTCATCTACTAAACATTTTGAGGGTTATAAAAAATTATAAACGAGTAATTTCTAGATAGACGTTTGACCCACGCTCTTATCAGTACACTTATCAGTTGCTCTGCCTATTACCTACTTAAGATGTTTACTTGCGGTTTCATAATAAAGTTGTTCATTCACTTGTATGATTCATTTTACAGTATTTAAGTACAAATTTCTTTCCCGTCGAATCAGCATACGTTGAACGGTCGCCGTGAATACACATTTACTTTAAATATTTCCTTGCTTTTGACAATGAAGTCTCTAATTCTCTTAAGTCTTGTAGCACTTCTTGCTGTGTCGTCATGTGTGGCTAAAGATATGATTGTTGGAACAACCTACAATACACGTTTGGTATGGCATCAGAAAGCAGAGTATATGGCTATTCCGTTTAAGAAACGAGTAAAGGAAGTGTTTTACACAGATCCGGCGCAACAAATAATAAAGGTAAGTTTTATTTTTATAATAAGTATTTTCATTTGTTGATGTCTTAAGTTTACGCGAATGTTAGTCATTACAATAAAACTACTTTTACGGATTTTATCGTGGTTTATTTAATTATTTATGTAGACGTTTCAGAAGCTTTACAGCAACCATGGTCTACATAAATAATTAAATGAACCGCGATAAAATCCGTAAAAGTAATTTTGTTGTAATTGTAATAATTTTTATTTGGTTTTTAAGTGACCAATAACGCCCATAACTAACGACACAACCGGAGGTTGTGCAGTGTTGCCATTGGACTATCAGGGCACTAACAAAGCCTATGAAACGCACACACACAATTACTCCACATCGCTATGTGTGCAAGCGGTAACTCCCCGATGGTTTCCGCTAGAATCTTCTTGACCTCTGACAGTATTATTGTTGTGATTAGATCCTCTCCCTGTCCTCCTGTAGGGTACGAAACGCGACTCCAAAGATATCACTTACGCTAGTGTCATGTGAGCGAAACCTGCCCGGTCGTGTAAAGTAAGCAAAGCAGCAAGTCATTACTTCTTACAGAAATATTATAATAGGTCCAGTAATTATTTATGCTTACTAAACTTTTGGTAATAATAATTACAAAGAATTACTTCATTAATATTAAAATTGAAGTCAATTGTATTACTTGTATCTGTAGAGTTTGAGGGGCCTACCGTGTAAGAATAACAATAACACAATATTGTAAAACCCAACGATGATGATGTAGGTTTGTATGGGGCTTTGGCATTTGTAGAGTTATCTGTTTATATAAAGTAACATGCCCAGACTCATTCACTAGTCAACGCAGGTACAGCAGAAACCAATGGAGTGAACGAGGTGAAACGTAAATTTAGCTTAGGTAGGTACATACGTAAGTAGGTAGCTTTATAGCCTAGATAAAATAGTACACACCAAGAAATAAAAGAGAGTATTGGATAGTAGGTGCATGTTTTAAAAATGTTGTATTTAATGGAGTAAAATAGGGAATAAAAACATTTTACAGGGTATAGTGGCGAGGGACTTGGACCAGTCCGAGGCAGTAGCGACTATAACCGCGGGGGGCATCGGCTCGACCTTCGTCAACCTTCGCCTGAAGAGCGCAAGAGGAAGCAGTATAAACTACCAGATTGAAGTGTACGTCTGATGTGTTAGAAAATTATACCACACATGCTTTTTATATTATCAATAAGTACTTACCGTACAATATTAAGCAGGTGGATATACCTACCATTCAATTTTTCACCTCGCCTTATCACAATATGTTATTGAGAGCATTTCTCATTTACTGGGGCAATATATTTTTTTTAGCTTTTATATAATTTATTAATTATTATACATAATTATCATTTATTATTTTATCGCCTCTGTGGTGGTGCGAGTATTGCCTGTTAAGACAGTTAACCGCGTAGGGTCCTGCGTTCGATCCCCAGGTCGGGCAACTGTTTATTAAATGTTTCTTAGATTATTCTGAGCATGCATTACATTGTCCGGTATTGGAAAGTGCCCGTAATGGCCTTAGGCTTGCCACCTATGACATCATGAGCCTCAGTACCTTGGCTAATCGTGGGTGTGCTAGTATATCTACTGGACTTACGAGCTGTGGATGTACTAGCACACCTCTTCGGGGATAACAGGCGTGAAGGTACTTACTTTTCATTATAAAAAAAAAAAATGATTTATCCTTAATTGAGACCGGTGACTTAAGCCATTAAGAACTGTTAGGTAGGGACAGGTAAGTTGGAACAAACCAATTTACGAAAAGTCGTTTGGGTACCTACATGACAATTTCATGAGATAGATAACATAGATATTTCATTATTTTTTGTAATAAACATTCATAACACAAAGGTAAACCGTCTATAATGTTTTATTTCTAAAAATGGGGATATTACAAGAATTCAGTGAAGAAAGCTGGAAGAATACTCGTCAGTGCGAGTCTTTAGTGCAGGAGCGGTGATTCTGTGCCTGGGCACTACGAACAGATTTGTTTTATATCTCTCATCGTAATCATCATTTAGTCTGAGAGGCTCGAACCGCGGTCTGACGCTCTCTAGCATCTTCTCAAGTCTACGAATGGTCGCCATCTTCTCTTCGTGTTCCATTTCATTTATGACCAGTGGCAAATTAGCGGCACAAATCCATAAATACGACAGACCCACTGTAAAAATTATAGATAAATATAGTTTTATATAATCATTATTATCCCCACCCGCTACTAATTACGATGTTCATTAGATATATAGACATGGCAAACGGTACATTGACGGATACAAGCTTGGAATGCTTAATCCCCCGAAAGTGTTTTATGTCATGCCTGTCCCCTGACAGGGGCAGTCTAAGCTACTTGATGATTACCGACGCCCGTAATCATCCGTCATCATCAAGTTGCGTCTGAGTCCTATACCAGAAATTATAAACTTATATAATAAAACCTACACAAAAGAAAGGAAAAAGTATAAAGCTACAAAGTGAACGACGAACAGAGTTGATACGGTAGTACGGCTATCCAGCCGAGTTACCTACCCCACCAAAAAAAATCCCGCAGTATCCCGTGTTGTGGCTCGCACCCCAAAAAAAATGTTTTCATATATTTTAGAAGAGATAGTGCCATGCTGCAACGGCGTTGAGCCAGCACGACCGTGGACGTCTCGCTCACATAATACCGCCGTAAAGTGATATCTTTTGGTTTGTGAGTATAGTAGTCGATGGCCGATTGGGGGGGGGGGGGTGGAAAGGTAGATAACACATCGACATAGTAATTATGTGGCTGTTCATGGGCGTCGGTAGTCATGAAAAGGGTCCGATTTCTCGTTTGCCCCCCATTCTATAAACAAAGTATATAGTATGTAGAGTCAAATTTCAAACTCTACACGGGTTAAATCTAGTTAAGCACTAACTTGCTTTGTTTATTTGGTACACATTATAAATTATAATACATCTTGTTTGGATTTTATGTATTGTTATTGTTGTTAGTGTTTTGAACTTGCATAGCCTGTACTGGACGTTCCAAATAAACATTTAAAAAAAGACAGCTATCCTTGCTTTTCGCCTGCTCGTCTACACAACTAGGTATTTGTGTAGACGAGCAGGCGAAAAGCAAGGGGCACGATGTTGTCACAAGATTAGACTCTTATAGGTCGAGGCATCTCTATAATCAACACTTTAAAAGCAAAAGTAAACTAAACTTACATAATGCAAACCCAACGATCACGCTTGCCCCTATAAGAAGACCTATATCCATTGTGTTTTGTTTGAGAAGCAGTAGCCAAGTCACCAACACTAACGACAGCAGAAGTAGACGTGACAGCTCCATTAGAATGTATGCGACCATTAAAGCATTATTAAACTGTAAAAAAGTACTTGGCACTTTTACCCAATTAACTCCATAAAATATTTTGCAATTGGTAGTAGAAAATAATAATTTCTATATTGTGTCACGAGGGAGGAAATCTTGGTAAGCTTCCTTCCGCACGTGATTGGTGGCAAATTGCTAAATTGAGTCGAATGTGATAAACTTCATCGCGTAGTGCAAGCCGACGATATAAGATGTGGGTGGGTGACCTCCTCGTACAGGGGGGAGGGGGGAGCACTGGGACCCGGTTCTCTCGGCCAGATAAAGCTGCACTGGACACTTCGTCAGCACAAAAAAAGAGAGAGAAAACAATGAAAAAACATACACATCTCATCCACATAGTATCAGTATTGGGTGCATAGTGCTGGCTGGCCTGTAGCGTCGTGTGCGGTTTATAAAATGTGTGTATGGGGTGTAAGACGTGACGTAGTAGCTTGCTGTACGATTGCTAATCACTCACCAAAAGACTAACTGCTCGTTTTCCCCCTTGTGAAAATAAACTGAGATAAGATACTTACTGTGCACGCACCATAAATGTATAATAAACAGACAGCAATATAAATCGACGAACATATTATACAATAAGACGAATATTTTTCTATATCTGTAAAAATTAAATAGAATGTAATGTAGCCGCGGTGCGCTTTGTTACTAAAAGACAAATACTATTTGTGTATGCTACTGTAAATCTTATTGCTACCAAGCTTCACAGCACAGCCACATAGAACCACATTAGAAGAGACGAAATAAGCGATTGATTTATATACGACCAAAGAACTTGTACGTTGCAGGTGCAGCACCTCTGTTTTTCGCGCGTATCTTCTAACTGTAACACGCTTTTATTATTTTATATGTAACGTAAAGTAACAACATATTTATTTCGAATTTACTCTCTACTATTTAAGGATCATTCATTCCATTATATGATCTTTTTAAGCGTCGTACCGACTCTCACTCTGGTAACGGAGGTCCTCAAAACGCACTCCAAAGACAATTTACACTTACAATTTACACTTGGCTCCAACTCCTAGTTCTATTGAAAAATAGAACAGGGTCCTTAGGTATAACCTTTAATTATATAATGTCTAGATAGGGAGTCGAATGCGCAAACACATGACAAAAAATATGAGCCAACAGTTGGCTTATATATACTTTCGGGCCGATCAGTACAGATCGTGCCGCCTTAGTATCACTACGTATTACGCGCTCAAAAAATGATAAACAAATAACAGCTATAAAATAACGGTATGTGCTATTAAATTGTGTTGGAATTATAAAGGAAGGGCAAAAAATACCAAACATCACCTATCATCGGTAAGTAATAAAAAAAAAAAAACTACATTTTATGAGTGTTGCCAGATTTATTTTTCACTCTCCCAATTTAAAGTATTTTTATGGGGATAACAGTTTGGTATATTTGGTTGATTACTTTTTCAAAATCTGAAATTCTAATTTCAGGAAGAGGTAGTGTCTTCCATTAGAAGGAATATTTCTATTATTACGCATTTATAAGCTTCATTTTGACCGACATTAAAAAACTTCGCAAATTGCAATATCACGGACCGTTGACGATATATATTATATTATAACAACGATTAATATATTATAACAATTAGCTTCTCTTGTATGTAATTTGCGCACTTATCAAGGATCGATGGCAATGCAATTATTTAATATAATAATTATCTTCACTTGTAACGTTTAACGAAAAAGTAAAAAGAAATATAGTTGAAAAAAACTAGCTTTCAAAGCACATCGAATAAAAATAATTCATAATATAATTTATACAAACAATAATGAACGAAAATACTAAATAATTTTGGTGAAAAAAGCGTGGGGTGTTTTGTGGCATATTTTCCGTATATTGCGTTCAGTCCCAAGCAAACAGAGAAACATACATACAAGTGAAGCTAACAAAAGCGTGTTAAAAAGGTGGAGTGAGCCTATATACACAAAAATATGATGTTCACTTATAACTTTTTTGTTTGTGAGCCCATTTTAGTGATTGTTATTGCATATGGACTATTAAACCAATTTCAATTGGTATAGGTACTTATATATATGAAGTAACTTTAATAAGGCTGGTAGTGGAAAAGTGTTTTTCTATAAGATACTAACTACCACAAAGAAAAATTATACAATGTCAATAGTAACGTAGAATCCAAGCTAAAACTTTTCAAAAAACAAAAGATTTTACAAAGAGATGGTCATTGATTTTGGTTTTGTTTTCCTATGAAACCATACGGTTAGGGATACCCCTAATGTCGAGTACCTGGGCGTCACGTTATAGTGACCTTTCGCTTTGAAACTGGATATCATGCGCGTAAGAAAAAAGCCCGTGGTGGAAAGTGGGGACGGGTGCACCCGTCCCCTCTCTCTAAGGGGGACAACAGCTTCAAAACAAAAAAAACCATTCCGTGCTTTAGAAATTACCATGTACATACAAACAGACATACAATATTTAAAAAATCATTAAGTTGTATTCTATTAGTTTTAGTAATTAAATTTAGGAAACATATCTAATGTACATACACACTATTTATTTTTACTATTTCTACTGTTCTATTAAATTATGTTTAGTGATTAAAAAAATATTTTTATTAGTCTGTGGATTTATAATAGCATGTTAGCCTATCAAATGGTAACATTGTAACACTAATTTAATACAACATTCACACTCACAATTGTTATTAAATACTCCTCTGTATTTATTTATTCAAAAAAGGAACTAAAATACTAAATTCGTTAAACTAAAGCACTACTTTTGTTGTGATTTATGAGAGAATTGTAGTACGGCTGTATCATTATTCACGAACACAGCCATGTTGACGCACATCGTAAAACACTACCTGCACGCACACATGGTTGCACATGTTGGATAGTTTTCATTGTCTTGATTATAGGGAGACGCTCCATCTAGGCATTATACGATCAAAGGGTATTATTTATACCTTACGTGCATTTATTTTAAATTTTTTTTCGGACCAGAACTTATGGGAGCGTAGCAAAGCTCGATACCGCTTCATCGGGTTACTATCACTGCTTGTCGGGCGACGAGACTAGATTTGGAGTCGAAGATCAGCCCCCCCCCCCCCCCCCCCCCATGGGAGATTCACATCCCATTATGAGAATGTTTAGAATAGCTAATTAACTATTATTATCATAACTAGGTAGACCGCGGGGTCCCTCATCTCCCGACTCTGAAGTCGAGGGCAGCTCTCGTACGGTGGTTCATACAGAGAATCATGGCTGGAAGAAAACTTTGTAGTAACGAGAGGATTGGTGTGATAAGACACTCGATCGAAATACTCAGTTGAGATGAGTGGCCTCTAACAAAGCCATGATTCCAAATCCTTGTGTATTTTGCATAGAGATTTTGTGACTTACGCAAAATCTCTATGCTACGTAAGCGGATACTACGCTGGAATATCACCGCATCGGGCGGAGATAGACTTTGTAGATCGTCTCTGAAGTAAGCTTCATTTCAGAGAGACACCTTAATTTTAGGGTTTATTTTTACTTTTAGCCTTAACTCTTATGTATTATCTACTGTACTAGCTTAATCGACTGGCTGTTTGGGACACGTTGTTAAAGAAAGTAGCAAGTCAATTGTTGCTAAAGATGCCGATAAGTAAATATGTAGACTAGCAAAGCCCCGTTACAATAAACAAAAATATATTTTCAAGCAAAGAAACAAAAAAAAATCTCTTCAGTTTTATTGTATTAGAATAGATAGCTAAGGAGATACATACTAGTTTGTAATAGTAATATGTAATCTTTGACGAAAATTAGATTCATGTTATTCATCCAGATACTCATTTGATCCCTTGCGTAGTGTGGCTCACTAAGTGCTATCCTGCATGCTGTTATACATGCTAGTGCCTGAATCTGAAAATGTTATACTTAATCCTAATTTTGTTATTTATATAAAATGAATGAGCAAAGAATGAGCTCACTGGAGCGGTAATGGGGTGGGGTCAGATGGGCCACTAAGGTTCTGGATTGGAGGCCGCTTTTAAGAAAACGAAGTGTTGGTCGACCGTTCACCAGGTGGGAGGACGATCTCCGTCGTGCAGTAGCTGGTCCGGGATGGATGCGAGTAGCAGGGGCTCGCTCGTCTTGGCGATCATTGAAAGTCCATGTCTATGTCCAGCAGTGGACCGATAAGGGCTGAGAATAATGATGATGATGATGAAAAATGTTATAACATTAGTTTAACAAATTGTTCTTTAGGTCTAAACTTACAATGGAAAATGATGCTATTAAAATTCCTCCCAGTCGCAATGAAAACCAAAAACAGCAGCTATAAACTAAAGCCATAGTGAAAACAATATAACTATAAAACTGTTAAATTATTTTGAACATATAATCTTTAATTAAAAACTTTTGTTATATATTTCATCCGGAGTTACTGGTTCCAACATTTCAAGCGTAATGAATCGGGGACAAAAACCATTTCACTATAAAAATATTCAATATATTTAAATCATGATTAGATTATTAATGTGTATTTGCAATTTAAATAATAATTGCGTTCCTACTTTCATTCACTTACAGATATCGTTTCGTACTGCTACGATACGAAAAACAAAATGAAACTCCTAAAATGTTTCACTTGGATATGGATCTGTATTATAACAATAACAATACAGTGATTTTATCGGGGCACTTACACGACAATTATATTTTTCAAGGCAATTACTGACACGCGACTCCGAAAGCCATATAAAATCGATTAACCTATTCTACAATGCGCTGAACCAAGCTTATTTTCTAAATGATTCCTTTATTTTCACAATAAAAGTATCAGTTTACACCGGTAAACACTAAATAGTATTAGCATTATTTCATTATCATCATTATCATCATTATTTGGTTTATCAACTACATCACGTGGAGTAGAATTTACTTTTAAGTTTTTCGTCAAGATTTATTGTCAGTCCAATCAGTCTATCTCTTTTATTATTAAGATCAGTCATCATCAAGTCAGTCAACATTAAAACGGCCAGTCTGGTGCCCTGCATATGAACGCCAAGACGGTCGTCGACTGCGGCACATCGGCCTCTTTCGATAAAGGCTGATGGTGGTGATCATAAATAATGATAAAAGTATACAGTACTTTTTTCTCTAATTACGACACAAAAATGGATTTAGTTCTGTGTTCCAATTAGAGTGGACATAGATTAGATATGGAATTTTTATGTTTCAAGCCGAAAGGTCAACATCGGTGACACTTCTCATATCACGCCGGTATTATGTGCTCTCGAGAGGTACAGCTCATATCAGAGTAAATGCAGTACTGCTTGACGGCGGCGGGGATGTAAATAATAAAACGACTATGATATTAATTTTTGTTTATTTATCTCGCAGTGCTCGTGACATGCTCACAATAATTTTGTAAGACTAAACATTGAAAACAAATGTATTTACATTAAGACTGAACGTCATTCTAGCGACTTATTGTACGAGAAGGTTTACGCAATGGCACTGTCGCTTCTGTTAAAGTTTATCAAATGAGCTAAGTATTAACTTCTTTAGGAATACGATTATCTTCAAATTAAGTACCTATATTATTGTTTAACGAGACTTAGTATGAATGAAAGCATACAATTTAAAAATGCAGTTTACCAGTAAGCTGTTTTAATACTTATTATTTTATATTTGTTCTGTATCGAATAATAGACATCCATAGTGATTCTAGGTTTCTACGTCGATATGAGTAAGTATATAAATCTTAAATGTTTTTTTTTCATCTTTTTCTATTTTTTAATACTTTACATACATTTTTCAATATTTAAAAAAACAAATTACTTGGGACATGAATTCGCTACAAACCTAAATTTTACCACTACATAAATAAAAAAATGTCACTTTTTTCTATCTATTCCTTCAAATGTAAATATTTTTTTACAAATAACTGCATTATACGAATTTTGTGTAGTCTTTAAGTGACATCTAAATGTTATGATAGAAAAAAAATTTTTTTGTGTATTTAGACCATAAATAGACATGACATATTATTGTTTATTAGATACGAAATAAAATTAATAAAAAAATAAAACATGGCGACATTAAGTTAACCATAAACAAAAATAAAAAAGGAACCTACATCAAAATATGTTGCCTCTTTTACTGACATTAGGCAGTGTCTCTAGCCGACCAGTATTCAAATTTGGCTAATACAAAACTAAAATAGAAACAATCCACTATAATGTTATATTTCACTATCGCATTAATTTTATCAATGTACTCAAGCAAAATCAAAAGCAAGTCCTACATTAATTTTTGAATCTGAAAATTTTTCACTTTTATTACTTTTATTTAGATGTGTTTGTGACCAGATATGCCGTCCATATTCAATAGTTCCCAAAAAGTATGTCGAAATAAGAATACCAAGAAATAAATTGAAATATCGCACCTACGATATCCCAAAATACTTTTAAAAATATCATATGCATAAAAGTGCTATCCTATCCTACTGAGCTATCAAAATCTGGTCACACCATATATAAATTTCATATCAAATTCAAAACTAACTAATTTAGACAAAGCTACAATTTCAAACTTAGTAAATACAGGTAGTCAAACATCTAACCTACATGACTGAATGCAATTACATACAATTTACATACGTGCAGTGCGCAGAGACAGTTCTGAGTTGAGATCAAACATCTAAAGCAGGGTACTCACTGTCGCCGTGTAGCATGTAACGTACTGATACAGTAGCAATCGACTACGCATTTGTGACCGCAGTCATAGAGCCCTCACCCTTCGGTCCGCGATCGATTCGAGCTCACCGCGCTGCCGTGTGAGTGCGGCCTACGTCTACTTGCACGCGTACAGCATCAGCTGATATGTAGTTACAATAAGAAGTAGTGAGTACCCTGTTTTAGGAGCTGTTCCAGGTGAGCAATTCGAACTGGCGTATCTCTGGCAACTGAATCGACATAGGTACAGTTATGTTATAAGCGAGACTTACGACTAAATTAAGTATGGTTTAGACATATGCATCGCTATCAATTTACAGTGCCGCAACTACATTATAATAAAGCAAGACTATATTAACGATGGAACTGATTACTCGTATAACATATTGAGTATGTTGTCATTTGGATTGTGTTTGGTTACGGTAGTGATGCAATATATTTAACTGTAGGTGAGCGACTGAGGTACACCGTTGACAGTCTTTGATTTGAGGACGCCGTTTTCATATGACATTACTGTTTCGCGACCGTTCTCCGTGACTCTGAAAAACAATGTGTATCATTAGAACAAAAGCGTAACATTAAAATATAACATGTAAAAATAAGGAAGAGATTCTATGGTTTTTTGTTAAAACCGCCACC